>OZ010599.1:99061409-99201409 GCA_963932145.1 Acanthosepion lycidas
CTTTTATTTTGGCCCTAACACTACTGCTCCCAAGAAAATTAAATTTTGGCATTAAATGACCCATAATGAGTTGATATGCAGCAAAACAAACAAACAAACAAACAAACAAACACTCGTTTAAATTTAAGAAAAAATTTAATTTATCACGAACTTAATTATCATGGCGAGCAATAAGAAACGGTTGGTATGAAATTAATTCTTTTATTCTGTGTTTGAAAGAATTTATGACTAAGAATGAAATAGATCTTATCGATCTTAATTGATTACTTTCTTACATTTAATGATTATGTTATGAAGACATTCAAGCGATCTGATTAAATGACAATGTTGAAGATGTCCGTTTATTCTGATCAATTTGAATGAATTTCTTCCCTATTCTTAATGTATCTCCTGGGATTTCAGTAATTTAAAATTTAAAGTTGTTTAACGAGCCGAGTTGGAGAATTCGTTGCAGCTCGTAATAAATGTACACGAGTCCTCGATGGAGGTAAGTCTCTGTTTGCCGGGAAAATGAGGTCACTGCATTGCATCTGAACACTTTGACGCTCGTAAATACTGGCGGCTACGTAACAGTGTATTTAATAAGTGTAAGTTCTCTATTCCTTCTCTCTTCGATCAGTTTGAGGTGCTAACATCTACTGATAAAACTGAATGTTTCACTCATAAATTCTCCTTAAACACTTCCCTTAGCTCATCTAGAGTATTCCAACTTAATTTCCTACTTAGAATGGAGTCTCTGTCGAGTGATATGCATATAAACCCTTCTATGGCTTCTGCTATCATTTCAATCCCCACAAAGCATGTCGACTTGATCGTATCAGTGTAATAGTCATTAAAACGTGTGCCCACAAACTGACTCATGTTCTCTCTAAACTGTATAATAAGTGTCTCCCCGCTTCTTGCTTTCCTATATGCTGGAAGCCTTTATTTGTTGTTCCGATTTTTAGGAAATCTGGTGAACAGTCTTACCCTTTCCTATTAACCTTCTATCTCATTTTAAGAAACTCATAGAGGCCCTAATCAATCCTGATTGGTTCAGCATCTCACATTGCAGGGCCTTTATTTTTCAGACAAGTAATATAGCTTTCGTTTCTCTAGTTCAATTGCTGATGTACTTACAATAATTACGGAAAGAGTCTATCAAGCTCTATATAAGAATGGTGAAGCCTGGGCTGCAGCTTTGGACATCTTGTCAGAATTCGTTAGCGTTTTGCATGCAGATCTTCTACACAAGCTGAAATGTTAAGGTGTCTCTGGACAAATTTTTGAATTGATCCAATCTTTCCTATCGAATCGTGAAATGAAAGTCATCCTGAACAGACATTCTTCTTGTTCCTTTCGTCCTAACGCAGGTATCCTTCAGTGGTTGTGTGGGAAACGCTGTTTCAACATGATGTAGCCATCAGTCTCTGGAGAGTCAAGTTTGAATTCCAGTCAAGCTTGTTACATTCCATGACATGCTAATATGCCAGGTAAAAAGGCATGTTTCCACGCCTTCTCCCCTCTAGCTATGATAAATAGGAGGACAGATTATGTACTATAGCCTTGGTTGGTGACAAGTCTAGGAGAATAAAAACTGAATTTAAACCAGCCTTGAGAAAGTTGGGTTTTGTCCGGCTATCTTTGCCCAGGAAACAACACCCTTATGACACTAATGCGTTATGAGTCTTATCACCATGAAGAAAATTAAGACCAAAAAAAAAAAACTAAAAAATATTCTTAAAAAGACCTGGCCACTACAATCTTTACCTCTTCATGCCTTGGGAAAACAGTTATTTATCCCCATAATGGATAGCAGCTCGGATTAAGGAATCAGGAGAGTGACTTGTTGATCTTTCTCAGGCTGAAACTGTTACGGCATCTCCAGACATATTTTTGAACAGATCCAATCTTTCCTATCAAATCATGAAATGAAAGTAATCCTGAAGGGCCACAATTCCAGTTTATTTCCTACAAATACCATCCAGGGCTCCATCTTTGGTCCTATTTCATTTTTAATCTTCATTAATTCCAGATGGCATCAGCTCTCAACTTGCTATCTATGCTGATGACACAGCCATTTACTCCTGTCTCAATACTAAGTCTGATCAGTTTGATAAGGTAAAAATGGCAGCTGATATCCAAAACAACATTCAGTCTGTTGTTAACTGGGGCAAAATATGGTTTGTTAACTTTAATGCCTCCAAATCTGCTATCAATTAATCATCTGAGAGGCCCTCTCTACCTTCCACAGGCATGGCTGATGCAGACCTCCAGAAGAGTAACTTGTTGATCCATCTCAGGCTAACGTTCCCAGCTGAAGTGGAGAAACTACATTGAATCCATTGCTAGGTCAACTGCTAAGAAAGTTGGTTCGCTGTGTTGTGCTAGACAATTTTTCTCTCCAGAATCTATCTTATATATCTATAAGTCTACCATGCATCCATGCTTTGAATATTGCTGCCACATATGATCCGGAGCTCCTGCTATTAATTTAGAGTTCTTTGATAAAATTGAAAGAAAAATCTGCAGAATTATTGGAGCAATACATGGCTCGTAAATTTTAAAGCCTCCAAAACAAGACTGGTTTAATTTAATCACCAGAGAAAACCTCTTCTGCCTACCATCAGCATGACTGATGCTAAATTTCAGGAGAGCAACACACTAAGCTTTCTTGGTCTCACTTTTTTCATTGACAGGAAATAGGTCGACAATATTGAATCAATTGCTGCATCTGATGCAAGGAAAGTTGGTTCATTTTGTCATGCCAGACAATATTTTCTCATCTGAGTCCAACTTGCACTTTTATAAATCTACAATATAAGTTCCTCACTGCTTCTTGCTTTCCCGCCTGCTGAAAGTCCTCATCTGGTGAACCGTCCGACCCTTCCAACTATCGGCCTATTAGCCTTCTATCTCATATCGTGAAATGAAAGTCATCCTGAACGGACATTTTTCATGTTCCTTTCGTCCTAACGCAGGTATTCTCCAGGGTTCCATCCTTGGTCCTTACTCTATTTCTAATTTTTAATTTTCATTAATGACCTTCCTTTTGGCATCAGCTCTCAAGTGGGTATCTACGCTGAAGAGACAATTTACTCCTGTCTCGATTGTAAGTTTGATAAAGGCAAAATGACAGGTGATATCCAAAATGAACTTCAGTCTGTTGTTAACAGGAGCAAAGTTTGTTTTTTTTTCTGTCCAGAGTCTATCTTACATATCTATAAGTCTACTATTCGTCCATGCTTAGAATATTGCTGCCATATATGGTCCGGTGCTTCTGTTATTTATCTAGCACTCCTTGATAAAATCCAAAGAAGAATCAGCAATATTATTGGCTCAGATATGTCGTCACGGCTTCGGCCATTTCCCATCACCATAGGGTTGCCTCCATCCGCCTTTTCTATAAATACTTTGTCCGGGTGAGCTTCTCACTCTTTAGCTGGTTTATTGTAAATATTTTTGTTTTCATATTTTAAATCCTCATTGGGGCTAGTTTTTTAAATTGTTATTTTATTCCCCTCCCCGCATAGACAACGAATTATACATATGGGGACTAGTTAGCGACAATGAGGTATTATGGTGGATGTAGTAAGAAAGGTAAGTAAGAATGTGTTGTTTTGGTGTTAGGAATATTGTGGTATGTTTTGGCCAGTGTTTTTGGCTAGCTAAGTTTCAATTTAAGGCAAAAGAAGACCGTCCTTTTCCCCGTTCTCCATTTTTGGCCTTGTGCCCCATTTTCTGTAAATAAGCAGAAATAAATATCGCTCTTCACTCTCATAGACTATAAGTGCAAAACTAAACTGGCGATGAGGTCTCACCAATTAAGCTGGTTAGATGTTCCCGAAAGTTCTATGCTTATAGTTTCTTTTCTCACACTTCTCGTTGTGGAACACATTTCCAGCTCCATGGTTAGATCTGCGAAAATTTAAATGCAATGTCAATTGCTATCTGCTGTCCTCCTGATAACCCTTCCTCTGTTCTCGCTCCCTAGCAATTGTTCCCGTTTCTAACTCTTCCAGACTAACTAAGCCCCTGTGCCTCAGTGGCTTTCTTTCCTTGCTTGGGGTTAAGTCTATTAGTTAAATAAAAAAAAAAATAAAAAATTACAATGGAGACTTCATCCATCTTTTCATCGAGTGTCCTTTGACGACCCCACTTTGTGCCTTCGGTCTTGTTCGTATTGTTGAGCCCCCAAATCTAGAAAAGGCCCGCTAAAAGTTCACAAGGAAACGAAAGGCGAAACACGTCACGACGAGAAAACTTGAACCCTGATTTTAGTATTTACTTTATTCTTTTCACTTGCTCGGTTTGAGTGGAAAAGTAGGTGACAATTGGGACAATGCCTGTCATGTCGGTCTCTTCCTCTAGCAACTCTCCTCTCATCTCGACATCGAGACTCGTGGCTGGCAGCACTAACGGGCGGCATTGGAGCTACTCGATGCAGAGTCTGTCCTCTCAATAAGGGCGGACCAGAACTGACTTCTTCAACCTCAACTGTGACTAATATATACCGGCAACCGGAAATTATCAATGTCTGGCGTGTTAGCGCTTAACCTCAAAAGCTCTCATTTATTTATTATTTCGTTCACCTTTATTCAAGTGGGGGCCTCTTAGAAGACTTCAACACTCCCTTCCACCGTCCATAAAACACGAATCACTTGAGATTGAGATAAAATTTCACGACACCCACTTCTATCTGTAGGGGTACTTCGACGAGGTGTAATGGTTAGCAATCTTGTCTCCAAAGATCAATTATAACTGAATAGTGATTACAGTCCTCACCAGATGCCCTATACCTTCGGCCTTGTGCCGCATCTAAGCTGCGCTTAGAAAACCACCACCTTAGAAAACCAACGCCCTCTATATATGTCGGTCTCCCAATCATACTGTCATAAATATTCTAAATACAATTTCAGAATTGAACATAAAATAAAATAAATGACAATCGGGAAATACCGACTGATCAATTTTCATAACGATGTCAAAGTAACTAGTACAAATAAATTTTATCACAAATCAGCTTAGTTAGCCACATAACTAAACTAATCATTAGAATTCCATTGAATAGAGTTCGTAGCGGAATTAGATCAGAAATAAGGCAAGAACAAAATGGCTTTGTTCAAGACACTGGAACAAGAAATGCTATTTTTATGATCAGTGTGCAGTCAGAAATACAAACGCAAAAGAATAATACCTATGTTTCATAGATTGCTCACAGGCATTTTATAAGATGTACAACCCGAAGATCTATTCGAAATATTACAAAAGCTTGATTTACAGGAGAAAGATATTCGATCAATCTTTACTCGGAACAAACAGCCTGTATCCGGATAGAGAACATAATTAGTGAACACTAAGTGATAAGTTTTCTCGCCAGATTTATTTCACTGAAACAGTTTTAAAGATGTTAAATCATCAATATCCGGTTTTTTGTCGCTTGATCTCAAAAGTTTAGGGGACACTAAGAAATACGTTTTCTCACCAGATTTATTTCACTGAAACAGAAAAAATAATTTTTTTTTACCTTTGTATTTTTCCTGGTTCGAATAGGAAATGTATTTTTGGTCACTTTATCGTTATAAAGAAGAATTGAGTGATTTAAGATGTTTGGCTTTGCACCTTTAATGTTGAAAGAAAACAAAAATTATCGAAATTTGACAAATTCCGTCTCTCTTCTGCAACAATGAAACTCCGTATTTTGAATAGAAAGGAACTCGACGTTTTGTCTTGTATTCTTCTGACCATTCCTTGACTGATTATCATGTCTTCAAGCATTTCAACAATGTCTTCAATAATACACGCTTTCATGACAAGACAGCTGCGCATGAAGCCTTCAGGAATTCCATTGACCAGAGAAATTCTGACATTTGGTGCCAGGCTATAAACTGCATTGTTATACATTCGCAGAAATGTATTGTAGTCAGCGGTGCATGTTTCGATTAAAACCATTTTTCAAGACATTTTTTTTCCAGTTTTACGTTATTCGCAGTTTCAATTCGATATTAATTGCTCGACAATCTAATTTATCATTAAATAACAAAATTAACTGATTTAACATTTTTTCCGCCTCGTCATCTATTTTAGAAGAACAAAAAAATCTGCCAAAATGTTACAAATTTCATCTCTCTATTACGACAATAAAACTCCGTCTATCGAACAGACTAGAAATCGAGGTTTTGTCTGAATCATTGTATTCTCTAGACCTTCTCTTTGACTAGCTATCATGTCCTAAAGCAGTTCGACAGCTTCCCGATCAATAAATGTTTTTAATAACCAGAAAGCTGCTAAAGAAATTCAGAAAATTCTGTATTTTGGAACAGGAGAATAAATTGCATTGTTTAAATATTGTGAGAAGGGGTGTGTCGAAGTCAACAGCGTCTGCTTTGACTGAAATGTGCTCCATCTTTGCTTTTTTTCTAGATCTAATAAAGTATTAGGAAGCAAGGAGAGTACTGAACTGTTATTTTAGAAGAAGAGGGAATTTGCAGAAATATTACAACTCTTGTCTCTACACTCGATGACCAGAAATTGGTAGCAGGTCTCTCCTCCGATCTTAGATGTGGCATCTTGATGGAAGGAAGAAAAACTGGCTGGTTACATTCAATGCATCGAATTATATTTTATCACCGATAACTATCATTAATCACAATGAATGGATGTTCCCTAAGAGAGATCCCATGACTTGAGCGCCAATTGGGACATGAACTCAGTGGAACTCATACATACGATCCATCGCTAAGGATGCTAGAAAAATGGTCGGTTCCTTGCACCGCTCCAGCAAGTACCTGACACTTCGTGATATTCTCTACAATTACAAGAGCCAGATGAGGCCTAAAATGGAGTACTGCTGACATATATGGGCAGGAGCTGCCTAGTCCTTACACACTTTAGCGGTCAAGACAATTATCCTCGTTGGAGTATGACAGCTCATGAGGACTGAAGCAGGTTTAGGGCCGGTTCGGTGGTGATGAAATTCTACTAGCTTTGTTTCACAGGTATTCCCATCAGCATGACTAACCTCTATGAGAGCGAATAGTTGCGCCTTTCCCAGTTTACATTCTTGGCTGACAGGATGTTGTTGAGGGGTCCACCCCTTTTTATACAAATGAACCCACCCAGTATATACATATACTAGTGCAAGAGCGAGACGAGAGTAAGAGAGAGAGCAAGACCTAGGAGTCGAGTCGAGAGTGACAGAGTAAAAGGTTGTAGGTAACCGGAAGAGTGAGGGTGAGGTAACAGCGTTGTAGGAGTCACAGTGAGCGAGCACGTAGACTCAGTAAGAAGTCATACAGCGATACTTCAATACCAAAGACTATATATATATATTTTGCTACTAACCCGTATTCCTGGAACTACTAACCTGCTTTACCAGTTTGTATTATTACGTTAATACATTATTTTCCTATATCCATTCCTGGCGTTTGTTATTTATTGGTATCGGATTTCAATACGGAATCCACAACAGAAGTTAAAAGTTTAAATTGAATCAATTGCTAAGTCTGCTGCTAGGAAAGTTGGTTCACTGAGTTGAATGTAATTTACATATTTGTAAGTCTGTCATTTGTCCATGTTTTTAATATTGCTGCCACATATGGTCCGGTATCCCTGGTGAATATTTTAGGGATTTTTGATAAAATCCAAATAGAATCAGCAATATTATTGATCCTGATCTAGCTGATCGGCTTCAGTCTCTTTCCAACCGCCATAATGTAGCTTACTTGTGCTGATCCGATAAATACTTCCATGCTAATTGTTCAGATGAGTTCTCTGCTATTTACCTTGAGCTCCTTGATAAAATCCAAAGAAGAATCAGCAATATTAATGGTCCTGATCTGGCTGCTCGGCTTCAGTCACTTTCCAACCGTCATAAGGTTGCCTCTCTGTCTTATTTCTATAAATACTTTCATGGTAATTGTTTCGGTGAGGCTAGAGGCTTTTTGAATTTAAGCGCAGTACTAGATTATTGATATGGCCTCATAAATTCACGGTTTAATTGGCTAACCTTAAGTTCTACGCTAACAGATTATTTTCGTCCTGAGAAAACTACATCCGCGTCCTTGGTAAGACGATAAACAACGTCCAACAGCAAGATCAGGAGGTTTTGACGAGCATGGAACCACTTCTTAATTGCTGGTGACCAGGGATTGTAGCACCTTATGGGCAAAGGTTAACTTCCTAAAATGCAGACAGACATTATGAAAAGGTGTAAAAATACGTTTTAATACCAGAAATAATTTTTTTGTCATAATTTATTACCAGCAATACATTTGTTGAAAAAGAAATGTTAGCAGCAATAGATTTTTTTAAGAAAAACTATTGCCAGCAACACATTTTTGGAAAAAGAATATTACCAGCAATAAAAATTTTGTCAACATTAAAAACAAAACAAAACAAAACAAACAATTTATTTTAAGAATATTACCAGCAATAAAATTTTTGTCGGCATAAAAAACAAAACAAAACTCTTTTCTCACACTTCTCACTTGTGAAACTCTTTTCCAGCGCCATCCATTACAGCCAACTTAAATCATCAAAGATTCAATATCAGTACCAATCAAATATGTCTTCATAATTATTAATCTATTGTTTTCATTCCTTAATAATGTTTCTCTTTTTTCTTATTTTTTTCATCCTCAGTAACCCCTTGTGTCTTAGTGACTTTACTGACTTGCATGGGGTGAAATGATTTTTAAAAACAATTTCACAAAAATACAGTTAAAACCAGTTATATTAATTTCAGTTAATGTCATTTTTTATACAATTAATATGAATTTACATTTGAATCATCAAAGCTTTTATTGAATGACTTGAAGCGTTAAAAATTAATGTAAATAAAACAGAAAAAACGACTTGTTGTAGGCGTTCTGAAAGCAAAGGAAATATTTGTCGCAGATTACTTCCACAACGCAGAGAATAAATCACTGTAAGGTCAGACTCAAACATCGGGGGCAGAAAGAAATGCTGAAAACTCGATTCGCAGGTACTATCTCACAAATCATAATGCACGCAACCAGTAAGAAAAATAACTCACTTTCCGACGAACGCGGTTGCCAAAATATATCAACTGCATTTATCCGCCGATCATTTTTTTCATTCATCGACAACTGGGAGAGGACGCCTAATTTTAGCATCCTGCAACGGACTTGTTTTGAATTTAAATATTCCTTCTTCAGCATGTCATGTGGAATACGTGCCCTTATTTTTTTTTTTTTTTTTTTTTTTTGGTGAGTAATTTACTTTTTCGCCACATTTTACGTCGTAGGATACGCGCGACGTGCTGTCACTAGGTTTGACGAGATAAGTCGCCGTCTTCTTCGCTATACTTGTTTTATTTTATGCAGACAGCTCTTATGTATGAACCTGTATGTGACCAGGGTATTGTGGGGAAAAGCTCCAGAAAATGTCGAAACAGGGGAGGAGGATGATATTCACTATGTCGAAGGTCAAAACCCCAATGCATAATTACAAACTCCTAAGCAATGAAACAGGAGGCACGGTGGAGTAATGGATAGCGGCTCGGATTGAGGAATTGGAGAGCCGAGTTCGAATTCCAGAGAAGGCACGGTGGGGTAATGGATAGCGGCTCGGATTGAGGAATTGGAGAGCCGAGTTCGAATTCCAGAGACGGCACGGTGGAGTAATGGAGAGCGGCTCGGATTAAGGAATTGGAGAGCCGAGTTCGAATTCCAGAGGAGGCAACCAATACATATTTCTGATTGAAAGTCAATAATGAAATATTGACGTGCTGCTATTTACCAATAACCGGTGAGGAGAAGAAGAGAATTCGTACCTGTCCTAAGGGTATTAACACGTAAGTAAATGTAATGGATTGGCCTGGAATTCGAACTCGGCTCTTCGATTCCGCAATCCGAGCCACTATCCATTACTTCACACTACCTCTCACGGAAGGTCACAGATAAGAAATTGGAAGAATTTTTTTTTTGTTGCATCCATTTTATTCAAGGTGACCCAGGCTTTAGCTATGTGGATTTTGGAATGATCAGTCAGTTATGTGCCATGCGTGATAAACGCTTAGTTGATCATGTATCTTTCGATACATGACTGACGAGACAGATTTTTTTTCCTGAAGTAGGTTGCCATTTCTTTCTGCGGTAGACCAGTTGCATTCAAGGCTATAGAACCCGGTCTGTCCTGCTATTTACTCATAGCTGGGGAGAAGTAGAGGATTCATACCTTTCCCAAGAGTATTAGCACGTAAGTGAATATAAGTCGGTTATGTGCCATACTTGATACACGTTTAGGTGATCATGTATCTTTCGATATATGACTGAGACGAGGCAGATTTTTTTTCCAGCAGTAGGTTGCCATTTCTTTTTGAGGTAGACCTGTTGCCATTCAAGGCTATAGAACCTGGTCTGTCCTGCTATTTAACTATAGCTGGAAGGAGAAGATTCATACCTTTCCCAAGGGTACAGTATTTACATTATGCGGACCATTGTCCTCATCTTTGTCGCCATATTTACACAACGTTTCGGCCGTTGTACGCTCTGGCCTTCTTCTTCTGTGACAAATATGGTGACAAAGATGAGGACAATGGTCCGCATAATGTAAACACTGTACATAATACCTCATCTCAGAAATATAGACAGACTTTCCCAAGGGTATTAGCACGTAAGTAAATGTAATGGATTCGACAGGAATTCGAACTCGGCTCTCCGGTTACGAGTTCCAATTCCAGTCAAATCTATTACATTCACTTACGTGATAATAAGCGAATATTAGCATGAATGCAGATTACATATTGGAGATGCCAAAATCAAACAAGTATAAAACTTTAAATATCTAGGAAGTGTTCCAACAAAGGATGGAAAATGTCTAACTGAAATACGAAGACCCAAGATAGCCAAAGACGCATTTCAATAGCTAAGCAGAGTATTAAGAGACAGAAAACTTCTTTAGTGTCGTAGCATACCTACGGACGTTAATGGGTGTGTCCCCAATCACATAAATAAAGTAGTAAATACTGTATGTTGGTCTGCAGTTGGAGATTCGTCTCCAGCTGTACTGGTCAAACTCTCTGCCTCTGGAAAGAGAGGACCCTCGGACGAAGCTATGTCGAAGGGCAGTGTCTCATCTCTGGATACAGCTACCCGACCCCGTTTTATACGGGGTCTACAAGGAATTTTTGGCCGAGTCTACGGGCTCGGATACCCCACATTAAATTCGGCTTTGTGTCACATCTGACCGCGTGGAGCGGTTGGTAGATATCCTGCAGTTGGTAATTCATTGTGGAATTCACTCGACTCACTTCTAGCAGTTGACTACTTCACTACACACAACTGGCGAATCTTATATGTGTTGTTCTTGTCGTATGTATTATCGTTCATTACCAACCTTCGTTTGAATATTCTATTCAGTAACCTTCTCTAGATTACAACAGAAAAATGAAAAGAGCACTGAACTGTTATGTGATATCTCTCCTCCCTTATGCCAATGAATGTTGGACAATATCCTCAAAGATGAAGAAGAGACTCGAAGCAACAAAAATTTGGTTCTACAAAAGGATGCTGAGTATACCATGGACCAAACATGGAAGAAACGACGAACCGTTAAAAAAAATGGAAACAAGAAGGAAGCTAATTTGACATCAGGAAGTGATAGTTGAAATTTCTAGGGTAGATAATGAGGAAAGAGGGCTTGGAAAACCTAATACTCACAAGACAGATTGAGGGCAAGAGAGACAGGAAAATATCACATAACATACTTGATTAGCTTGAGTAAATGGATAAGGGAACAGGGTTTAACAAAATGACAAAATTTATTAAGAGCTAGAAAGGACAGGAAGTTGCGGTGAGCTATAATCTCCTACTTCACGGTGGACACAGCACATAAAGATGAAGACGTAATGATTATGTTTGACAAATGCGTAATTTGGTTACCTGTTCAGCTTCGGGAGTTAGCAGCCAAAAAAAAAAGTAGATAAATAGTTTGACTCAAATAAACGTTGCTTTTTAAGCATTTCACCGCAAGCAAGGCATGAGTGCCACTAGTACGCAAGGGGTTACAGAGAGTGAGAGTAAGAGTACAAAAGAGGTTTTCAGGAAAGGATATAGAGAGGGACGTGGATCAGTATCAAGCCATCAGAATAATATTTGAAGATTATAGCTATCAGGGAAGCAAGTAAGAGAAAGGGATTTCCACTGACGGGAAGTACGAGATAAGAATCTGTTGGAGTAGAAGAGGCGGTTACATTTAACTGTTTCGACAGTGAAAGGGTGGGACCGAGATGCCAACCTAGTAGTACGCTTAAATTCATGCAGTTGGATGTAGCTCGTCAGAGCAGTTACCAAGAAAATATTTGTAGAAAAGACAGAGAGAAGCCACAGCACGTCTGTGAGAAAGTGACTGTAGACGAGATGCCAGATTAGGACCTATCACATTGCATATCTGGCTCTGGATTTTGTCTAGGACCTCGATATGAACAGCAGGGATACCGGGTTGGCTCTAACAACGAAAAAACTATATATTTCTTTATCTTCATTGATCAGGAGTGTATAAATGTTAAGAAATTCATCATCCACAAAGAACTAACAGCGAAATAATGTTACGCTTTTCAACCAGAAGTTATCCTTAGAGATTCGGGAAATAGCGGCCCTCTACAAAAAAAAAATACGACCAGATGAAAACAAGCAAAAATGTGACCCTTTTTTATTCTTTTTTTTTTTTTTTTTTTTTTTTCATAAAAAATAAACTGGATAAAACTTTGAACAATGCGTTTGAAAACGTTATTTGATTATAGAAATGTCAAATTTCTTTTAGAAAATGAATTTTTTCTTCATTCTTTTTCGGTAATTTAGATGTTCAGTTATCCAGAATTTTACAAATGACCTGATCACTTATCCTGAATTTTGAAAATGACGGGATCAATTATCCGGAATTTTGAAAATGACGTGATCTATTATCCGGAATTTTGAATTTGACGTGATCAATTATCCAGAATTTTGAAAATGACATGATAAATTATCCGGAATTTTGAAACTGAGGTGTTCAATTATGCGGAATTTTGAATAATCTGCACTTATATTTGAAACCAGATAACCGAGAAAGTTTTCTATAGGAAGTTATATAGGACTACTTTCCAGGAATATATATATATATATATATATATATATATATATATATATATATATATATATATATGTATGTATATATATATATAATTTAAAGAAAACCAGACAACTTTATGGTCCCATAGTTATAGTTTATTTCCCCAGAGACTTTCTTTTTCCCTGGATCATCAGACCTTACTTCCAAGGATGAAAAAAATGAATTTAAACTTTTGAATGGGAGTATTAATCTGATGTAACGGGATCTAAAGAGTGGTGAGAGATAGTGCGACAGACATGGTCGAAATTAGAGAGAGAAGGGAGAGATAGGAATGCTTTTAAAATTAAATTTATTTTTATTACAATACTTCATAGTGAGGAAAGGTGGGTAAGGATCACACATTGACCTACTTAATAGGTCAACTCACCGGAAACGATATCAAGAGAAAGAAAGTGCAGAAGTAAAGCTCCAAGAAATAAGAGTTGGAATGAGGGTTTTGAAGGAAAGAGAGGAGGATATAAATTTAGAGAATTTATCAATTGCGCCACCGTGTCTCGGGGTATGACAATACCTAAATATGTATACAGGGGCCGTGTGCTATTTGAGGACATTTTTGGTATGTTAAATAAACAGCAATATCTTAGTAAACAATGTATACATTTAATTCAAATTGGCAGAAATATCCTTTCACAAATATACTTCTTTGTCTAATTATTCTATGAAACCACCTTTGGCTTCAATGAATGCATCTATTCGGGGTCGAAACCGTCTTCAAGCTGCAATTAAGTGGTCCTTATTCATTTTGGACATCACTTGGACAATGGCTGCCTTCAGTGCGGCTATGGTACTATGAGGATGTCGATTAGTCTCCCTTTCAATGACACTCCACACGTAATAGTCCATAGGATTTAAATCTGGTGTTGGGGGTCACATGATTGTAAAGATTCTCTGAGAACCAATCCAATGTTACAATGGCTTTGTGAAAAGGTGCTGAGTCTTGTACTTTACTCATCCAGGTTTTAACCGTTTTAAGAACATTAATGTATCCAGCAGCATTGACCTTAGGACCTTGTGGGAAAATGTAAGGTGGCATGACATGACCTTCACTGTTCACAACTCCTAAAACCATCACAGTAGCCGGATATTTGGTGTGCATTACCCTGGGTACTTTAGAAGGAAATGCACATAGCCACTTGTCATACCGTCTGTTTGTTTTCTGATCTTGGTCAAAGTTTTTTTCGTCAGAGAAAAAACAAAGCATGTTCGTGAGGATTTTTCACTTTGTTCAGCAACCATTTTGAGCGCATGAGACGGTTTTCCTCTCTTCGCTGATATGAATTAACCTTTCCTCATTACATATGACTTATATCGAATGTCCTGATGTACCACGGTTCTGATAGCCCACTCTGATACCTGGGGTTCTTTGGCAATGGACCTCATTGATCTTCCGGGGTTCTCATCGATAATGTTTTGAACATTCCGTATAAATTCTGGTGTTCTCACGGTATCAGAGCGCTGTGAATG
The DNA here is from genome assembly GCA_963932145.1 of Acanthosepion lycidas. Taxonomy (NCBI): domain Eukaryota; kingdom Metazoa; phylum Mollusca; class Cephalopoda; order Sepiida; family Sepiidae; genus Acanthosepion; species Acanthosepion lycidas. The sequence goes on from OZ010599.1 coordinate 99,075,987, forward strand.
CTTTTTTTCTTTTTCCTACAGGGAAAACATTGCCATCACACCCCTCTACCTCCAGCCGAACCTTATGAACAAATCATCTGGCAACTTGTAAAAAGTTACATATTTTTAAATCACTATGTTTTGCAACTGAAGCAAAATTGACTCCATGTTTTTCATTTCTTGGGTTAACAATTTCCTCTGACTGGGTTATCTGAAATAAAAAAAAATAATATTATAAATGATTTGAGTGTGTAGTGAACTTAAAACAATATGTCCTCAAATAACAATCACACCCTGTATATTAACTTCATATCCCTTACTCTCTACGTATTATTCTTTATCATCTGTGAATTGCTGTACATTCCTAAGAAAGATAGTAGTTTGGTTTCACGTTGCATTCTCCCCTGATCTGGAGTTCATAGTTTTCCTTCTGTTACGCTAATAGTCATCCAAAGCTAGCTAGCCCTGACTACCGTAGCCAAAGGCAGCAGGAAGAAGAGATGTGTTCCTTCTTTTGCCAAGTCCTGCACACTGACCTGGAATTTGAACCCGGCTAGCGGATTTTATTCTTCGCGCCGATAGACTATCCTTGCATAGATGCGAGCTTTATATACATATTGACGAGGAGGGAAATTAAGGATACGAAAATGGGATCTTTTGGCGACATTTAACGTATATTTTCACTTTTCGATTGCATGCAATTCTAATTCCGCACTGTTGCTTCAATCTCTGATATTAATGATAATAAACAGAGGACGAAATATTAAATATACGAAAAGACATGGGTGGGAACGTCATTCAACAAGGACATGTTACGTCATACAACAACGCTGACCAATCAGATTTACAGAGCTATCCGTAAACAGGATTTGTAGCGAGACAAATAAACACGTCACCTGATAATGACAGCTTTGTCATTATATATATATATATATATATATATATATATATATATACTAAAGAGAAATCTCAAACGTGTTCGTGTCGCAAATAACGTACTGGTCCCTTGGCTGATTAATATGCGTAAAAAGTGAACAGATAATTACAGTTGGAAAAGACGTATAGCTTTACACACATACTCAAACAGGTAGTCCCCAACAGCCACGGACTGGAATTCAGTTGGCGTGCACAAGCTGGTCAGTTCAGCATGAGCAATCGAAAGGATATATTTTATCATACGGCTAATTAACACAACGACAACCTGGCCGGGGGGTGGGGCTCGAATTTATGACTATGATATTTTCCTTGACGTAAAGCGTCATTTAGAGACTCTCACCCGATCTCTAGATATAAGGATGCTGCCAACATATTGTTATATTGTACAAGTCAGAGAAATGTGGATTTTACACACACATATATATATATATATATATATATATATATATATATATATATATATATATATATATATATATATATATATATATATATATATATATAACAGTGTACATAGAAGTCAACACTTAGAGGCGACAGTCACACGCTCTATCTCTGATATTATTTATTTCATAAATATAGCACATCTTACGACTATATTTCTTCATATATATATATATATATATATACATATATATATATATATATATATATATATATATATATATATATATATATATATATATATATATATATATTATGTAATGGACAAATTCCGACAATTATTTTAAGACATTTTTTATGTTTATACATTCTTTTTATAGATACAAATATTTAAGTAAATGCCCTGTTTATAATAAACAGTATTAAACAACATTTACCGGCCTGAATGTCAGAGAAATTTTCGGAGGACGAATATTTTCTGTGAAATTTTCTCGGACATTCAGGCCAGTAAATATTATTTAATACTGTTTATTATAAATAGAGCATTTACTTAAATATTTGTATGTATAAAAAGAATTTATACACATAAATGTCTTAAAACATATATATATATATATATATATATATATATATATATATATATATATATATATATATATATATTACGATACATAATTTTATATATCAACAAACAGTATCTAGAAAAATATGACAAACTGAAAAGGATTTTTTTTGTGATGTATTTCATCTGCTAGGATTTCATCGGAATGAGAGCTTTGTTGACCGTTTCCATGTCTACACATGCACAGAAAACGAGAGACGCTGATAGTTTCAAACTTTTTGAAATAATTTTTTTCTCAATCTAGTCGAGATCCAATCTATTCTTTTTCTTTTTCGTCTTCTCTCTATTACCTTTGTCCCTCACTATCCCTCACTGTGACAGTATAAAATCTACAGAGAGGCAACCAGACGTTTAGCTACACTGATGAGCTGTGATGCAGCGAAACAATCTCTTTGTTGATGACAATATATATGCTCCTGAAAAATTTATTTCGGTTGATCTCTCTGGGGAGGAAGTGTGGGTTTGTAAACAGGGACTATTACGGCTAATAATGCAAGACTCTTCGGTAAATCGAATCGCGTTCTCTCAGTCACTGTGAGTTTATCTAAAAAATACGCTTAAATTCACTTTCATCCCCGCCGTGTACCAACAGCTTAGGGGCAGAATCGCCAACTGATGCCAATTAAGTCGGATTTCGATCCAAGCTAGAAGCAACCGGGCGTCTAGCCACACTGATGAGCTGTGATACAACGAAACAGTCTGTCTGTGGATAACAATATATATATATATATATATATATATATATATATATATATATATATATATATATATATATATATATATAAAATGCCATAACTTTTTGGCGTACCTGGGTAGACGATGTGTTTACATATTTGGGTCGGTCAGTCGCATCCAGTGAGACGCGGGTCTATACTTGGTGGGTAGGAGAACATCTCTCGGGTTAACCGGCTGATACACTTGGCTTCTGTGACTTTTGCGCATAGAAATCAATATTGTGAATATACTATCCAAATTTCATATTGCGTTCTATTTTTTGTCTTGTTAGCCATCACCAAGTCAATGTTGGAAGTATGCTGGACTAGTTTTCCTTTGCGACTTACTGTCAATTAATATACGGGTGAATTCAAATTAATGCAACCTAACTTTATGCGTAAAACGGTTACAAAGAGCTCGACCCCATAGAAAATTACTGACTCAAATATTTTTCAGTATCTGTCTATATTTCTGAGATGAGGTATTATGTACACTATTTACATTATTCAGACTATTGTCCTCATCTTTGTAGCCATATTTATCCAATCCTTCAGTAGCTGTCTATATTTCTGAGATGAGGTATTATGTACACTATTTACATTATTCAGACTAGTGTCCTCATCTTTGTTGCCATATTTATCCAATCCTTCAGTATCTGTCTATATTTCTGAGATGAGGTATTATGTACACTATTTACATTATTCGGACTATTGTCCTCATCTTTGTAGCCATATTTATCCAATCCTTCAGTAGCTGTCTATATTTCTGAGATGAGGTATTATGTACACTATTTACATTATTCGGACTATTGTCCTCATCTTTGTAGCCATATTTATTACAACGTTTCGGTCGTTGTACGCTCCGGCTTTCTTAAATAATACTAAGGTTACTATATAGTACTTTCTGTAAATAATGACTAAAAATTGTAGAAACTATTATCTTACAATATGCACAACTAAAATTAAGTAAAAAAAATAAAATGTAAAAATTAACTAAAAATATAAATAAGTAAAAAAAATAAAAAGTAAAATGAAATTTTTTTCATCATATTAGACAGTATCTTAAAGTGCTAATTTTACCTTAACGAACCGATTGGCCTTATGTATCGATAGAAAGTAGTAAACAGAATGAAATAGAGTAAATATATATATATATATATATATATATATATATATATATATATATATATATATATATATATAAAATGTAAATAAATACAGATAAAATATAAATATATAGATAAAATATATAAATAAATATATAAATTAAATAGAGTAAATATTGCAGATAACACCAAAAAGGGATCTCTCATGAACTCCTTCAAAAAAATCTAAAATATTGTACAAACCAATTTTATAGAGTGAAGGTGAGAGAAAGATGGTGTATAGGGGGAATGAGGAAAGGATAAAAACTTCACGGGTCTTCAAGAACATAGAAGATGGCGATTGACGTTGCATTTAAATTTTTAAAGATTGCAGTTATCAAGGAAGCAAGTAAACGGAAAGGAATCCCGCAGGCGGGAAGTGCGAGAAAAGAAGCTGTTAGAGTAGAAGTAGCGTTGCATTTAACTATTTCAACGGTAATAGGTTGGGATTTGGTGCCAGTCTAGTGGCGCGCTTAATGTGGCCGGGGCACCAATGATAAAAGCTCTACAGAACAGTAGCCATAGAAATGTTTGTAGAAAAGACAGAAGAAATGACCTATAACCGGTGATGTCAGTAAAATTATGGATTTACGACTCTCCAGACAACCTTAGTTGTCAAAATGTATCTTTTATTTGTTTTACTGACAGTATCTACAGCCTATGTCTAGCCATCTTTTTACAACGTCAGGTAGTTTTTCTTCTGCTAGACTGGTTGGCAAGCAAGTCTAGGGAACACAATCTGTCCAGCTGTTTGACCCATAGATGGATTTCCCAAGTAGATGTTACGAACCCGACCGCAATTCGAACTCGCCTCACCGATTTGTCGCCATTGACTTATTCTTTGTATACAGATCGACTGTTCACCCCCACAAACATTATTAACTTAGTTTACTTTCGTTTGGCACAAGGTCACGTTCGTTTTACAAGTCATTGCCAAAACGAATCCAATAATTCTTGGTCCATCGCGAAAAGCAAAGACCTGTTATCTCTCAGATCAACGAGACAATCACGAACGCGAAATAAACTCCTATTTTGCAACCGTAGACAGCAGTCTCAGCCTCATCCATTATGCATAACTTCGAGAATGGTTCAGGGTATGTCAACCGGCGAAATCTGTCAGCTAGAAGATTTCTCCTGCCGGTATCGCTGGGAAGGAAGCAGGGAGCCGTAAGCCGCTGAATTCTTAACATGCCACAGTTTGATAAGCGCGTCTTCCTTTTGTCTGCCATTACGTGCGTGCTTGTATTTGCAGAGAGGTTACGAGACGGACGTCATTAGAACGGATACATTCCCAGCCTGTCACGTGGTCGAGATAGTTGTGTGCTTGCAACCAGTGACGGCGGGTACTTTCGAGCGCAGATAAGATTTATGCAATATTCGTATCCACAATTTCGCACAAACTGTGCGCTGTGCGGTACCAACCTCTAAAAATACTTAGTGGCTGAGAGAGTAGCGTTTCTTCAAACAGCGTCCTGAATTTATGCCTGTCAGCAAAAAAGGAACAGCCATTACTCCATCGTGCCTCCACCAGGTGGATGGCAATTGGTCTACTGCAGAAAGATATGGCATCCTACTGCGGGAAAAAATCTGCCTCGTCAGTTATGTATCGAAAGATACATGATCGCCTAAGCGTGTATCACTCATGGCACATAACTGACTGATATTCACTTACGTGCTAATACTCTTGGGAAAGGTATGAATCATCTTCTTCTCCTCCAGCTATGGGTAAATAGTAGAACAAACCAGGTTCTGTAGCCTTGGATGGCAACTGGTCTACTGCAGAAAGACAAGGCAACCTACTGCGTCAGTCATGTATCGAAAGATACATGATCGCCTAAGCGCGTATCACATGGCACTTAATTGACAGCCTAACATACAAATTACAAATTGGTAATGCAAAAATAGGCAAGTTCAACAATTTTAGATATCTAGGAAGTGTTTTAACAGAGGACAGAAAGTGCGACACTGAAATTCGAAGGCGCATTGGGATGACGAAGGATGCCTTCCAAAAGCTAAGCAAACCACCGAAAAACAGGAAAATTTCGTTAGAAACGCAGAAAAGAGTACTGAACTCTTATACAATATTGGTCCTCTTATATGGCAGTGAATGCTGGACCATCTCATCACAATAAGCTCAACAGATATATAAAAATAGAAAGGGTTGTAAGACAAGGATGTGTCTTCTCACTGGATTTATTCAACATATACAGAGAGCCGGTTCTGAGAGAATTAGAAGTCTTACCAGGATTTATTATTGGCGGCCAGAATCTTAACGACATAAGATATTCAGATGACACTGTGTTGATAGCAGACACGGGAAGCTACAAAAACTCCTACAGAAGGTAGTGATGGAAAGCGAGAAGAAAGGACTAATCATCAACTGCACGAAAACAGAATGCATCGTTCCTAGAAAAAGGATCAAGTGAAAGATTGAATTGCAAATCGAACTTACCAAAATCAAATAAGCACAAAAATTTAAGTATTTGGGGAGTGTTTTAACAAAGGACCGAAAGTACAAAACTGAAATTCGAAAGCGCATTGGGATAGCCGAAAATGCCTTCCAAAAGCTTAGCAGAGTATTAAGAAATAGAAAAAAAACTTCGCTAGAAACAAGGAAAAGACTACTAAACTGTTACATGATATCTGTTCTGTATAGTAGTGAGTGTTGGACAATCTCCCCAAAGATGAAGACGAGACTTGAAACAACAAAAACATGGTTCTACAGAAGGATGCTGAGTCTTAAAGAAACTGGAAACAAAAAGGACATTTAAGCTTATTGTTGAAATTTCAAAGCAACATAGGGAGAAAAGAAGGCTTGGAAACTTTGAAACTCACAAGACCTAGTAAAGACAAAAGGAAGAGAGATAAACAGCTTCATAACCCCTGCCTAACGAGTTTGCATAAATGGTTGGCAGAATGAGGATTAGAAGAAATAGCAAAAAGACAAAATTTACTAAGAGCTACAAAGGACAAGAAATCGTGGAGAGCCATGATCGCCAACGTTCTTAAAGGAGACAGCACATAAAGAAGCAGTTACACCAAGCTTTAGAGATACTTAGTGGCTGAGATAGTTGTACATTAGTAGAAAAATGGTGCGATAATAACTAAATAGTGCAGAATGAGAAAAATTTTACCCCAGTATATTAAATTAGCCCAGATTGTCAGACAGCTGAAGAAGGTCCGACGTGGAAACGGCTGAAACGTTAGTATAAGAACAACAACATTAAATCAAAATGTAAATATTGTTAAATCCTCATCTCATAAATTAAGACAGAAATAAAATTTAGCATTTTATTCACGTGGGGGATACCAGTAGTAGTCGGTACTCGCCCCAATCCAACCATCGGGATCGTCATCCTCTCCCCTTATTCCCTTTTTCTCCCTTCTGGTGGCAGTCGTGGGGATAGTTGTAAAGGCCCAGTCTATGCATGAAGAATTGTCAAAGAGAGTTTAACAAGGCCATTTGAACCGTGAATTCGATTTTGGTTGACAACAATGAAAGACGAAGAAGCCCATATCCTTGGCCAGAAGCGCCTCTCTCGCGGCTCAAAGGAGACTGCGACAGGCGAGATCAGGCAAACCTGAATGCACTGGACCGTCGTATGCTTGGTCTCTCAAGGTCCGACTTGGTTACTCCAGCCCGATTGGCGCTGCCATCTGTCACCGGTGTGGTCGTTGAGATCATGTTCCAAAGTAAAATTTCATTAAAACTACAACATAAAACGCACATATCACTGCCTCTAGTAATTATGTCCACACAAACATATATATGCACGAAAGCTGAGTATCATCTACCATGTATTCAACTGTGAAAGCAGAATAACGCATATAATATTTTATTATTTCAAAACACGCAACATAATTAAATCTCGGCGGTGACCCATTATGAGTTGATATGCCGTTAAACAACTATTGTCAGCACCCGCTCGCATCTGATCATCGGGATTGACATCTTCTCTCCCTATTCCGTTTCCTCTCCCCTGCTGGTGTTGGCAGAGATGGCTGTGAATCAAAAAGGGTTTGACGCATGGATTTGACTTTGGTGGACAACTCTGCGCGAAGGAGAAGCCCTCACACTTGTCCAGAAACGCCTGCCTCACGGTTCAAAAGGGATTGAGACAGGCGAGATCTGATTGCATCGGGCTGTCGGGTGCTTGGTCTGTTGAGGTCTGTTGTGTATTTAGGCAGTAATTCTTCTTTCATGCACATTTTATTGTATATGACAGACAAGTTGCTTTGATTTAGTTTTTATACAGTTTCTCATTGTTATTAGGTTGGTGCAAAAATAACGACGTAATAATGTCGTTTTTTGACGTATTTTTAACGTCAATAAACGACATTATTACGTCATTATTTTTGCACCAACCTAATATATTGTGCTGTCAGATGCTTAGTCTGTCAAGTTATACCTTGGTTATACCAGCCTGACTGGTGCTGACCTCTTCTGCTGGTTTGGCCACTGAGATCATGTAGATTGTTGCCTATTTCGCCATTCCTGTTTTTGAGGGTTGGTCGCGTTTGGTTTGGTCACTCTTACTTGAAATTACTGCCATGGGTGACTCTACAGGAGTTGAGGCTTCAGACAGTTTTACTCTTGGGGTCAGTGGAATATCCAAGCCATTGATCATGACAAGGAATGACTATGTATATTTTACACTCGATATCGGAGTGAACAGTTTGTTATCAAGTGTACCACTTTGGCGTTTTATTAATTCAATCAAAATGATAGAAACAAATTGAATAAATAAGAAGTAAAAGTATAAAATTATCATTAAATATAGAAGAACATTTTTTTTTTCGTTGCTAAAAATATTGAAAAGATAAATAATATAATGCAGCAATAAATTCATTAATGAAACAAAAACAAAAGATAAATAAACAGAAGAAAATAACATCTCGACATAAAACGCTTTTCCTTAAAACAAAAAGAAAAAAAAGAAAAAAAAACTGGCCCTCGTCCACCCACCACAAATGCGTCTTTGTCCTCCCACAAAAAAAACACCACCTCGCCTCCCCATACACCATTTCCCCCATAAGTCTCCCATACCAACCCAATACGCCCCCGCCCCCGAAAAATAACCCCCTCGAAAAAAAAAGGTACTGCCGTCAGTAAAAAAGAAAAGGATAAAAGAAATTCGGGCAAAAATTAATGTCCATCAGGAACCTGTGGCCTACGAGGAGTTGATCTGTGGTGACCATGATATATAGTGGGTTCACACTCAAAGACACAAAAGTAAGTTTAATACCTGGTGTCATCCAAGATTACCTAGGTTCCTCTACAGTTGATACTGGAGGGGATTCCTAAATGCCTCCAAGTGCAGAATCGGGCCACACATGAGGCTTTTGAAAGCATCAAGGTGAACAAAGAGCCCAAAAGAAGATAAGATATACGTGCAAGAGTGCGAGATAGCAGGAAGTGATGCGACCGCCCAACCTCGATGGACGGTAGCAGAATGTATCATCTCCTGGCTATAGGAATGCATTGAAAATCAGGAAGAAAGGGATTGTCAGTGGTCAGGAATGAATGCGAGCATTACTGATAGAATAGGGCTATTATATGTATAATGTAAATGCATTGCTAATGATTTTACTATAGAAATGCATTGAAAATGAGGAAGAAAGGGATTGCCAGTGGTCAGGAATGAATGCAAGCATTACTGATAGAATAGGGCTATTATATGTATAATGTAAATGCATTGCTAATGATTTTACTATAGAAATGCATTGAAAATCAGGAAGAAAGGGATTGTCAGTGGTCAGGAATGAATGCGAGCATTACTGATAGAATAGGGCTATTATATGTATAATGTAAATGCATTGCTAATGATTTTACTATAGAAATGCATTGAAAATGAGGAAGAAAGGGATTGCCAGTGGTCAGGAATGAATGCAAGCATTACTGATAGAATAGGGCTATTATATGTATAATGTAAATGCATTGCTAATGATTTTACTATAGAAATGCATTGAAAATCAGGAAGGACGGGATTGTCAGTGGCCAGGAATGAATGCAAGCATTACTGATAGAATAGGGCTATTATATGTATAATGTAAATGCATTGCTAATGATTTTACTATAGAAATGCATTGAAAATCAGGAAGAAAGGGATTGTCAGTGGTCAGGAATGAATGCAAGCATTACTGATAGAATAGGGCTATTATATGTATAATGTAAATGCATTGCTAACAATTTTACTATAGGAATGCATTGAAAATCAGGAAGAAAGGGATTGTCAGTGGTCAGGAATGAATGCAAGCATTACTGATAGAATAGGGCTATTATATGTATAATGTAAATACATTGCTAATGATTTTACTATAGGAATGCATTGAAAATCAGGAAGAAAGGGATTGTCAGTGGTCAGGAATGAATGCAAGCATTACTGATAGAATAGGGCTATTATATGTATAATGTAAATGCATTGCTAACAATTTTACTATAGGAATGCATTGAAAATCAGGAAGAAAGGGATTGTCAGTGGTCAGGAATGAATGCAAGCATTACTGATAGAATAGGGCTATTATATGTATAATGTAAATACATTGCTAATGATTTTACTATAGGAATGCATTGAAAATCAGGAAGAAAGGGATTGTCAGTGGTCAGGAATGAATGCAAGCATTACTGATAGAATAGGGCTATTATATGTATAATGTAAATGCATTGCTAACAATTTTACTATAGGAATGCATTGAAAATCAGGAAGAAAGGGATTGTCAGTGGTCAGGAATGAATGCAAGCATTACTGATAGAATAGGGCTATTATATGTATAATGTAAATACATTGCTAATGATTTTACTATAGGAATGCATTGAAAATCAGGAAGAAAGGGATTGTCAGTGGTCAGGAATGAATGCAAGCATTACTGATAGAATAGGGCTATTATATGTATAATGTAAATACATTGCTAATGATTTTACTATAGGAATGCATTGAAAATCAGGAAGAAAGGGATTGTCAGTGGTCAGGAATGAATGCAAGCATTACTGATAGAATAGGGCTATTATATGTATAATGTAAATACATTGCTAATGATTTTACTATAGGAATGCATTGAAAATCAGGAAGAAAGGGATTGTCAGTGGTCAGGAATGAATGCAAGCATTACTGATAGAATAGGACTATTATATGTATAATGTAAATGCATTGCTAATGATTTTACTATAGGAATGCCCTGGAAATATCTGTATTGCTTGCCTGATTCGTTTCTTTATTCGCTGTCTTAATGTTGATGTTCTTTGTTTTATATTTCATCTTCTCTCTGTAATTCTCTTTATTCATTTATATTTTGTCATTTTTCCAAACACAATTCTTTTATTTGCTTTAAGTCTTACCATCAATTTCTCTTTTTTTTTTAATCTTTTTTTCTTCTATTCATTTACGTCTTTATTGATTTCCTTCTCGTCTACTCTTTACTTTTCTACACAACTACTTTTCTTGTTTTTCTTGTCCTTCTCTTTCTTCATCTCTCTTTCTCCTGCCCACTCTTTCATTTGTCACTAACCCGCCGTTTTTTCCTTTTTTTTTTTTTTTTTTTGCCTATTCAATTTTAATATCTCCATTCTACAAATGGCGGCTTTTTTTAGCCAAGGAAAATAAAGACGTGTGAGCAGAAGACATTTTTCACGCCTGAACCTTGCGTCCGTCCATTTAACACAGGAAAAAAAAAGATGTAATACTACTAATACTACTACTACTATTAATAATAATAATAATAATCTTTCAAACAAAAATAAACTGCTCAGGGTCGTGTCAGCGGGGTGTTAATCATAAATACGATACAAGCTCTGATCAGTGATTTTGATACGAGACGGAAACAGGTGACATGTAATTCATCTGGTCAGCGCTTTCTAACAGAAGGAAAAAGAATTGAGATCGTGAACGAAAAAAAGCAAACTTCTGTATCGTCTGCTTCCGCCATCATCAACAACGACTTATTGTTTGATTTTTTCTTCTATTTTTGCTTTGCTGGCTTATCCATAATATATTACGTTTTTTTTTTTTTGTTTTTTCGTTTGGTTTTTACGGCCATACATACGAAGGTGTAAACGAGTTTGTTTCAGAATGTGGCTAAGTGGTTTGGGGGTGAGGTTCTTAAAACGGTGGTTGATTAGCGCTCGAGAGGCCGACCATCAAATTTATAACTACGAATTAACAAAATTGTGGATACATTTATTTCACTTCCTTTAGTTTGACATGATTCAACAATACCCATCGTCCATTGACAACTCAACTATCTTAAATGGCTAAGTTGCACATGGACAACGAATATTATTGCATCATGCCAAACAATATATATATATATATATATATATAATTATTTATTTTTAAAGAAAAAAAAATTTATAACATAAATATGTTATAAAATCACTACAAAAATAGCCATTTTGTTTCAACACCTTCAGTGTCTTATCAAGTGATGACGTTGAATGTAAAATAAATGGTTTTAAAAGTTTCAAATTAATTAACATTCTACGCAAGGGGAAAACGTTGTTACAAAGGCTAGATGGACCAATCAGAACACAAGTACAGGAAAATTCAAAAAGCTCGATAACGAAGTCATGTTATAATATCTATTCAGATGTTTAGTATTAAAAATAATTTATTCCAACGAATAATTACTAAATTATATGATAAAATTTAATATTAAAATTTAAAACTGCTAATTACAAAATCAAAATTTAACATTTATTCGCTATCAAGTTTACAACTATAAAATTACTGAGGAGAAAAGAAGAAATATATATGTTATTCAATTTATTTTTTCATTGAAGTTACTTTAGCTATATTTAATATCCGGTCTTTTTACAATGTATACATTTTAATCCTCATGGTGTGTAAATGGGGTCCCAAACTCACGCGTAAAACAAACGCAGTCAGATTCTAATACATAAGCACTAAGACATATACACACACAAAAAAGGGGACAAGACAGAGAACACCTCCACCGTCTGTCATGAAAAAAAAAAAAAGGGGGGGCGGCGGGGAATGGGAGAAGGGAAACCAACACACACGTACATACATACATAATTAAAAGTGGATGCACTTTCCATACACATAGATACATATAAATACATGCACACACATCCACAGACATTGACCCAGACAGTTGGATACCCCAACCGATAAATATTTAAGACAGAAAATGTCATTGCATGAATGTTAACAACCTATTGAAATCTAACTTAAGCGAGTAAATATACAAAGATAAAAATGATCAAAATTAATATTATTTAATATATTAAAATATAGTGTATGTAAAAAAAACAAAAAACCGGATATTAAATTCAACACCCATCGGTAGCTACGATGTCCACCTCATATACATATAAGTATATACACACACACACATACACACACATATATACGCATACAAACATATATATATATAGACATATATACATACATATACACACATACAAACATATACACACACACATATATATTGTTTTTAAATCTAATAATTTCAAACTTTTCGTTAAGACACAGGTAACACGGGGAATATAGGGATTTACATGTCCGGGCTTTCTTAATCAATGTCCAATTAACCGTAGGTGTTTTGTTCTTTTCTTTTAGGTTCCAAAAGTACTTGGACAATGAAGTCATGTACCTATAGTCACAGTTATTGAAAGATTGCATATGCCCCCGCCAGCGTTCTTTGAATGTATTCATTGTGCTACCAATGTAAAACTTCTTTATATTTGGATTTTCAATAGTTGAGATAGTACTAAGATAGACTACAGAACGTATTCCACAGTTATTTTGTAGTGGACAATTATTAGGATACCTACAATTACATGAATTATTATTTGTGTCATTATATTTAGTATTACTGTCAGTAACCTTTTGAGTAATCGAGCTTTTTGAATCCCTATACTTGTTAAAGACTATGTTGTTATATTTTTTAATGATTTTCTCTAGGTTATCTGCACGTCACCCTAAACCTTGCTAACAACTCTTTCCAACCATATGTGAAGGTTAATTCCAATCCGATATACGTTCATCCAAATTCCAACCATCCCCCTTCAGTTATCAAACATATACCCTCTTCCATTGGATTTAGAATTAGCACTAACTCTTCTAACAAAGATGTTTTTAATAAACATAGTGACTTTTATAATTCTGCACTTAAAAATAGTGGATACAAAGATATCAATATTCAGTATAAAAACCCTGTTAACTACAACCATAATAAGAATAGATCTAGAAAGATCATCTGGCTCACTCCCCCTTTCAATTTAATGATTAAATCTAAATTAGGACGTATATTTCTAAACCTAATCAAGAAACATTTCCCTAACACTGTAACTAACCCACTTAGTAAAATATTTAATCCTAATACACTTAAATTAAGCTATAGTTGTGCAGATAACCTATATTTTTGTGTTTGCATGTATATCGAAGTATGTCTATGCATATGTATGTGTATGTATGTCTGTATATTTATATATGTTTTTGGTCAAATGTCGTTGCATTTATGTGTATGTACGTATATATGTGTATTTATTACTATAGATAAGTATTTTTATGTAGATATTCATGTGTATGTATATTTCTGTATGTGTGTATGCATGTATGTATGTGAATATATATGTATATATATATATATATATGTATATATATGTGTGTGTGTGTATATGTTTGTATGTATGTATATGTATATATATGTATATATGTGTGTGTGTGTTTACTTATGTAGGTTTGCAGTTGTATATATGTATGTTGACACCTACTATATATGAAATTGTTTATGTGTACGTGTAGGTAGGGAAACTTGGGTATGTCATTACGGCCACATGAGTTAGGCTATATGTGTGTATATATGTTTATTTTTGTGTATTGCTGTGTATATATATATTTATTTGTAAATATGTGTACACATATTTGTGTGTATATTTGTGGGTACATATATGTATATGTGTATGTATGTGTATGTGTACTTGATACCATGGAAATGTATACGTATGTATATGTTTATGTATGTATGTGTAGATATTTCGGTGTGTATGTATGTATGTCTATTTATATATATGTGTGAGTTTGTGTCTATGTGTATGTATATATGTATATGTATGTGTATATGTATGTGTATATGTATATATATGTATATATGTGTGTATATGTATGTATATATGTGTATATATATATATGTTTGTATGCGTATATATGTGTGTGTATGTGTGTGTGTGTGTGTGTGTATATATATATATATACTTATATGTATATGAGGTGGACATCGTAGCTACCGATGGGTGTTGAATTTAATATCCGGTTATTTGTTTTTTTTACATACACTATATTTTAATATATTAAATAATATTAATTTTGATCATTTTTATCTTTGTATATTTACTCGCTTAAGTTAGATTTCAATAGGTTGTCAACATTCATGCAATGACATTTTCTGTCTTAAATATTTATCGGTTGGGGTATCCAACTGTCTGGGTCAATGTCTGTGGATGTGTGTGCATGTATTTATATATATCTATGTGTATGGAAAGTGCATCCACTTTTAATTATGTATGTATGTACGTGTGTGTTGGTTTCCCTTCTCCCATTCCCCGCCGCCCCCCTTTTTTTTTTTTCATGACAGACGGTGGAGGTGTTCTCTGTCTTGTCCCCTTTTTTGTGTGTGTATATGTCTTGGTGCTTATGTATTAGAATCTGACTGCGTTTGTTTTACGCGTGAGTTTGGGACCCCATTTACACACCATGAGGATTAAAATGTATACATTGTAAAAAGACCGGATATTAAATATAGCTAAAGTAACTTCAATGAAAAAATAAATTGAATAACATATATATTTCTTCTTTTCTCCTCAGTAATTTTATAGTTGTAAACTTGATAGCGAATAAATGTTAAATTTTGATTTTGTAATTAGCAGTTTTAAATTTTAATATTAAATTTTATCATATAATTTAGTAATTATTCGTTGGAATAAATTATTTTTTAATACTAAACATCTGAATAGACTTTGTTATCGAGCTTTTTGAATTTTCCTGTACTTGTGTTCTGATTGGTCCATCTAGCCTTTGTAACAACGTTTTCCCCTTGCGTAGAATATTAATTAATTTGAAACTTTTAAAAACCATTTATTTTACATTCAACGTAATCACTTGATAAGACAGCGAAGGTGTTGAAACAAAATGGCTATTTTTGTAGTGATTTTATAACATATTTATGTTATAAATTTTTTTTTTTTTTTTCTTTAAAAATAAATAATTATATCTGCTCTACTTTGTATTGAGCACTCTTTTAAGAATAGTAATTGTTGGTTATTGGAATTCATTCCATATACACCAATCATGTACTTGGGTATATATATATATATATATATATATATATATATATATATATATATATATATTTATATATTGTTTGGCATGATGCAATAAAAAATATATGTAAAGTTAAATTCATTTTTTCACCCTTGCAAGTATGGTCTGATGAGCCAGGAAAAAAGAAATTCCCTGGGGAAATAAATTATAACCAATGGACCCTTAAAGTTGTCTGTTTTCATTGAAAACACACACACACACATACACACACACATATATATATATATATATATATATATATATATATATATATATATAGAGAGAGAGAGAGAGAGAGAGAGAGAGCAATAAAAAAAATATTATTCATTTTTGTTTTTGAATTTGTAGGTCTGATGAATTGGATCGTATTTACGATTCCAATGGAATAAATTATGACCATGGAATATTAGTGTTTAAGCCTTTTTATTATATCCTTACTCTGTCCTGGACATGAGTTCTACCTGGATTCTATCCTCTCGGAATTTTTTATTCAAAAAATATACATGTGTGTATATGCACCTGTGGATTTTGCATATATATGTATATTTACCACTGATATTATATATATATATATATATATATATATATATATATATATATATATATATATATATATATATATATATGAAAATTTCTCAGAGTTAACCTCTAGAAATGACAATAAGAAAACTGTAATAGTTGCTGACATTGGACGAAACGCGTCGGTAACTACTACAGTGTTCCTATTTTCCTATTTCATTGAATACGACAAACAAGGTCCTTTGATTTAGTGTTTTATACAATTTGTCATGTGATCTAATAATTTTTTACATTATTTACATTATTCGGACTATTGTCCTCATCTTTGTCAGAACTAGAACTAGAACTTTGTGGAACTAGAACAGTCTACCCCAGTGAGCAAAATAAAGGGTAGAGTTCGAAATTCCAAACACCTGAAGAAGGCCGGAGCGTACAACGGCCGAAACCCTGTGATAAATATGGCGACAAAGATGAGAATAATGTACATAATACCTCATCTCAGAAATATAGACAGATACTGAAGGATTGGATAAATATGGCAACAAAGATGAGGACAATAGTCTGAATAATGTAAATAGTGTACATAATACCTCATCTCAGAAATATAGACAGATACTGAAGGATTGGATAAATATGGCAACAAAGATGAGGACAATAGTCTGAATAATGTAAATAGTGTACATAATACCTCATCTCAGAAATATAGACAGACTCTAATAATTTTTTGTTCTTTTCGGATGATAAATTATATAAAAACTATGAATATGGGCACAATATATTGACCGTGTTTTGAAAATAAGAACGTTAGATAAATACATACATGCATAAAACTATTTCTTGTTAACAGTTAATATATTTCAACCTTGAAACTGGATAAATGTATAGCCGAAAGCGCTTGGATAAAAAGAACAATTGAACAGTTTTATATAATTTATCAGCCGAAAATAAAAAAAGTTATTAGTTCGCATGAGAAATTGTATATAAAAAAACTAAGCACCTTGTCTGTTGTATTCAATGAAATGTGAATGAAAGACGGATTGCTGCCTAAACACACACACACACAGATAGATAGATAGATAGATCCAGTTCAGATGAGAACGAATAGAGTTCAATTCCAATGTTCGTAAAATTTAATTTAAAGGAGTGCACAATAAAGAGTTTAGCAATATTCTTTTATTTTATGATATTATCCTGAAAACATATTAAAATCGCTACACCATGGTAATCGTGTTTCGATGCGTGTGAATGCATCTCATCAGGCGATTGTAAATTACTGGCGATTGAATAGATTTATTTAGATTTTTAGGAAAGCTAAATAAAACGTCTACTTGCCAGTAATTTACAATCGCCTGATGAGATGCATTCACACGCATCGAAACACAACTGCATAGCGATTTTTCCATTTTTGGGATGAAACATGCTAATATATATATATATATATATATATATATATATATATATATATATATATATATATATATTAGGATATAAAGATATACAATTTTATATAATGTTAAGTAGCAGCAAACAGTATGGAGAAAAATAGTATGACGAATTGGAAAACTTTCTGTGCGGCGTTTCATCGCAAAAAAAATTTCTCATATATATATATATATATATAAACGCACACACAGACACATATATATATATGTATATATATATATATATATATATTTACACACACACACACATATATATATATATATATATATATATATATATATGCATAAATGAGTTCCGATATTGTCATGTTCGTACATTCTTTGATGTTATCTTACCAGCTCTTGCGTTTCCATCCTCGGTTGCGTCCACCATCTTAGTTGGGCTAAGGACAGATGTAACAAAGAACCTCCTTCAGGATGATCTGTTGACGGTGGCTCTCAGGAGTTCCGGCATTGTCATGTTCGTTCATTCTTTGATGTTATCTTACCAGCTCTTGCGTTTCCATCCTCGCTTGCGTCCACCATTTAGTTGGGCTAAAAACAGATGTAACAAAGAACCTCCTTCAGGATGATCTGTTGACGGTGGCTCTCAGGAGTTCCGGCATTGTCATGTTCGTTCATTCTTTGATGTTATCTTACCAGCTCTTGCGTTTCCATCCTCGGTTGCGTCCACCATCTTAGTTGGGCTAAGGACAGATGTAACAAAGAACCTCCTTCAGGATGATCTGTTGACGGTGGCTCTCAGGAGTTTCGGCATTGTCATGTTCGTTCATTCTTTGATGTTATCTTACCAGCTCTTGCGTTTCCATCCTCGGTTGCGTCCACCATCTTAGTTGGGCTAAAAACAGATGTAACAAAGAACATCCTTCAGGATGATCTGTTGACGGTGGCTCTCAGGAGTTTCGGCATTGTCATGTTCGTTCATTCTTTGATGTTATCTTACCAGCTCTTGCGTTTCCATCCGCGGTTGCGTCCACCATCTTAGTTGGGCTAAAAACAGATGTAACAAAGAACCTCCTTCAGGATGATCTGTTGACGGTGGCTCTCAGGAGTTTCGGCATTGTCATGTTCGTTCATTCTTTGATGTTATCTTACCAGCTCTTGCGTTTCCATCCTCGGTTGCGTCCACCATCTTAGTTGGGCTAAAAACAGATGTAACAAAGAACCTCCTTCAGGATGATCTGTTGACGGTGGCTCTCAGGAGTTTCGGCATTGTCATGTTCGTTCATTCTTTGATGTTATCTTACCAGCTCTTGCGTTTCCATCCTCGGTTGCGTCCACCATCTTAGTTGGGCTAAGGACAGATGTAACAAAGAACCTCCTTCAGGATGATCTGTTGACGGTGGCTCTCAGGAGTTTCGGCATTGTCATGTTCGTTCATTCTTTGATGTTATCTTACCAGCTCTTGCGTTTCCATCCTCGCTTGCGTCCACCATCTTAGTTGGGCTAAAAACAGATGTAACAAAGAACCTCCTTCAGGATGATCTGGTGACGGTGGCTCTCAGGAGTTTCGGCATTGTAATGTTCGTTCATTCTTTGATGTTATCTTACCAGCTCTTGCGTTTCCATCCTCGCTTGCGTCCACCATCTTAGTTGGGCTAAAAACAGATGTAACAAAGAACCTCCTTCAGGATGATCTGTTGACGGTGGCTCTCAGGAGTTCCGGCATTGTCATGTTCGTTCATTCTTTGATGTTATCTTACCAGCTCTTGCGTTTCCATCCTCGCTTGCGTCCACCATCTTAGTTGGGCTAAAAACAGATGTAACAAAGAACCTCCTTCAGGATGATCTGTTGACGGTGGCTCTCAGGAGTTCCGGCATTGTCATGTTCGTTCATTCTTTGATGTTATCTTACCAGCTCTTGCGTTTCCATCCTCGGTTGCGTCCACCATCTTAGTTGGGCTAAAAACAGATGTAACAAAGAACCTCCTTCAGGATGATCTGTTGACGGTGGCTCTCAGGAGTTCCGGCATTGTAATGTTCGTTCATTCTTTGATGTTATCTTACCAGCTCTTGCGTTTCCATCCTCGCTTGCGTCCACCATCTTAGTTGGGCTAAAAACAGATGTAACAAAGAACCTCCTTCAGGATGATCTGTTGACGGTGGCTCTCAGGAGTTCCGGCATTGTCATGTTCGTTCATTCTTTGATGTTATCTTACCAGCTCTTGCGTTTCCATCCTCGCTTGCGTCCACCATCTTAGTTGGGCTAAAAACAGATGTAACAAAGAACCTCCTTCAGGATGATCTGTTGACGGTGGCTCTCAGGAGTTCCGGCATTATCATGTTTGTTCATTCTTTGATGTTATCTTACCAGGTCTTGCGTTTCCATCCTCGCTTGCGTCCACCATCTTAGTTGGGCTAAAAACAGATGTAACAAAGAACCTCCTTCAGGATGATCTGTTGACGGTGGCTCTCAGGAGTTCCGGCATTGTCATGTTCGTTCATTCTTTGATGTTATCTTACCAGCTCTTGCGTTTCCATCCTCGGTTGCGTCCACCATCTTAGTTGGGCTAAAAACAGATGTAACAAAGAACCTCCTTCAGGATGATCTGTTGACGGTGGCTCTCAGGAGTTCCGGCATTGTCATGTTCGTTCATTCTTTGATGTTATCTTACCAGCTCTTGCGTTTCCATCCTCGCTTGCGTCCACCATCTTAGTTGGGCTAAAAACAGATGTAACAAAGAACCTCCTTCAGGATGATCTGTTGACGGTGGCTCTCAGGAGTTCCGGCATTGTCATGTTCGTTCATTCTTTGATGTTATCTTACCAGCTCTTGCGTTTCCATCCTCGCTTGCGTCCACCATCTTAGTTGGGCTAAGGACAGATGTAACAAAGAACCTCCTTCAGGATGATCTGTTGACGGTGGCTCTCAGGAGTTCCGGCATTGTCATGTTCGTTCATTCTTTGATGTTATCTTACCAGCTCTTGCGTTTCCATCCTCGGTTGCGTCCACCATCTTAGTTGGGCTAAAAACAGATGTAACAAAGAACCTCCTTCAGGATGATCTGTTGACGGTGGCTCTCAGGAGTTCCGGCATTGTCATGTTCGTTCATTCTTTGATGTTATCTTACCAACTCATGCGTTTCCATCCTCGCTTGCGTCCACCATCTTAGTTGGGCTAAAAACAGATGTCACAAAGAACCTCCTTCAGGATGATCTGTTGACGGTGGCTCTCAGGAGTTCCGGCATTGTCATGTTCGTTCATTCTTTGATGTTATCTTACCAGCTCTTGCGTTTCCATCCTCGCTTGCGTCCAACATCTTAGTTGGGCTAAAACAGATGTAACAAAGAACCTCCTTCAGGATGATCTGTTGACGGTGGCTCTCAGGAGTTCCGGCATTGTCATTTTCGTTCATTCTTTGATGTTATCTTACCAGCTCTTGCGTTTCCATCCTCGCTTGCGTCCACCATCTTAGTTGGGCTAAAAACAGATGTAACAAAGAACCTCCTTCAGGATGATCTGTTGACGGTGGCTCTCAGGAGTTCCGGCATTGTCATGTTCGTTCATTCTTTGATGTTATCTTACCAGCTCTTGCGTTTCCATCCTCGCTTGCGTCCACCATCTTAGTTGGGCTAAAAACAGATGTAACAAAGAACCTCCTTCAGGATGATCTGTTGACGGTGGCTCTCAGGAGTTCCGGCATTGTCATGTTCGTTCATTCTTTGATGTTATCTTACCAGCTCTTGCGTTTCCATCCTCGCTTGCGTCCACCATCTTAGTTGGGCTAAAAACAGATGTAACAAAGAACCTCCTTCAGGATGATCTGTTGACGGTGGCTCTCAGGAGTTCCGGCATTGTCATGTTCGTTCATTCTTTGATGTTATCTTACCAGCTCTTGCGTTTCCATCCTCGCTTGCGTCCACCATCTTAGTTGGGCTAAAAACAGATGTAACAAAGAACCTCCTTCAGGATGATCTGTTGACGGTGGCTCTCAGGAGTTCCGGCATTGTCATGTTCGTTCATTCTTTGATGTTATCTTACCAGCTCTTGCGTTTCCATCCTCGCTTGCGTCCACCATCTTAGTTCGGCTAAAAACAGATGTAACAAAGAACCTCCTTCAGGATGATCTGTTGACGGTGGCTCTCAGGAGTTCCGGCATTGTCATGTTCGTTCATTCTTTGATGTTATCTTACCAGCTCTTGCGTTTCCATCCTCGGTTGCGTCCACCATCTTAGTTGGGCTAAGGACAGATGTAACAAAGAACCTCCTTCAGGATGATCTGTTGACGGTGGCTCTCAGGAGTTCCGGCATTGTCATGTTCGTTCATTCTTTGATGTTATCTTACCAGCTCTTGCGTTTCCATCCTCGCTTGCGTCCACCATCTTAGTTGGGCTAAAAACAGATGTAACAAAGAACCTCCTTCAGGATGATCTGTTGACGGTGGCTCTCAGGAGTTCCGGCATTGTCATGTTCGTTCATTCTTTGATGTTATCTTACCAGCTCTTGCGTTTCCATCCTCGCTTGCGTCCACCATCTTAGTTGGGCTAAAAACAGATGTAACAAAGAACCTCCTTCAGGATGATCTGTTGACGGTGGCTCTCAGGAGTTCCGGCATTGTCATGTTCGTTCATTCTTTGATGTTATCTTACCAGCTCTTGCGTTTCCATCCTCGCTTGCGTCCACCATCTTAGTTGGGCTAAGGACAGATGTAACAAAGAACCTCCTTCAGGATGATCTGTTGACGGTGGCTCTCAGGAGTTCCGGCATTGTCATGTTCGTTCATTCTTTGATGTTATCTTACCAGCTCTTGCGTTTCCATCCTCGCTTGCGTCCACCATCTTAGTTGGGCTAAAAACAGATGTAACAAAGAACCTCCTTCAGGATGATCTGTTGACGGTGGCTCTCAGGAGTTCCGGCATTGTCATGTTCGTTCATTCTTTGATGTTATCTTACCAGCTCTTGCGTTTCCATCCTCGCTTGCGTCCACCATCTTAGTTCGGCTAAAAACAGATGTAACAAAGAACCTCCTTCAGGATGATCTGTTGACGGTGGCTCTCAGGAGTTCCGGCATTGTCATGTTCGTTCATTCTTTGATGTTATCTTACCAGCTCTTGCGTTTCCATCCTCGGTTGCGTCCACCATCTTAGTTGGGCTAAGGACAGATGTAACAAAGAACCTCCTTCAGGATGATCTGTTGACGGTGGCTCTCAGGAGTTCCGGCATTGTCATGTTCGTTCATTCTTTGATGTTATCTTACCAGCTCTTGCGTTTCCATCCTCGCTTGCGTCCACCATCTTAGTTGGGCTAAAAACAGATGTAACAAAGAACCTCCTTCAGGATGATCTGTTGACGGTGGCTCTCAGGAGTTCCGGCATTGTCATGTTCGTTCATTCTTTGATGTTATCTTACCAGCTCTTGCGTTTCCATCCTCGCTTGCGTCCACCATCTTAGTTGGGCTAAAAACAGATGTAACAAAGAACCTCCTTCAGGATGATCTGTTGACGGTGGCTCTCAGGAGTTCCGGCATTGTCATGTTCGTTCATTCTTTGATGTTATCTTACCAGCTCTTGCGTTTCCATCCTCGCTTGCGTCCACCATCTTAGTTGGGCTAAAAACAGATGTAACAAAGAACCTCCTTCAGGATGATCTGTTGACGGTGGCTTTCAGGAGTTCCGGCATTGTCATGTTCGTTCATTCTTTGATGTTATCTTACCAGCTCTTGCGTTTCCATCCTCGCTTGCGTCCACCATCTTAGTTGGGCTAAAAACAGATGTAACAAAGAACCACCTTCAGGATGATCTGTTGACGGTGGCTCTCAGGAGTTCCGGCATTGTCATGTTCGTTCATTCTTTGATGTTATCTTACCAGCTCTTGCGTTTCCATCCTCGCTTGCGTCCACCATCTTAGTTGGGCTAAAAACAGATGTAACAAAGAACCTCCTTCAGGATGATCTGTTGACGGTGGCTCTCAGGAGTTCCGGCATTGTCATGTTCGTTCATTCTTTGATGTTATCTTACCAGCTCTTGCGTTTCCATCCTCGCTTGCGTCCACCATCTTAGTTGGGCTAAAAACAGATGTAACAAAGTACCTCCTTCAGGATGATCTGTTGACGGTGGCTCTCAGGAGTTCCGGCATTGTCATGTTCGTTCATTCTTTGATGTTATCTTACCAGCTCTTGCGTTTCCATCCTCGGTTGCGTCCACCATCTTAGTTGGGCTAAGGACAGATGTAACAAAGAACCTCCTTCAGGATGATCTGTTGACGGTGGCTCTCAGGAGTTCCGGCATTGTCATGTTCGTTCATTCTTTGATGTTATCTTACCAGCTCTTGCGTTTCCATCCTCGCTTGCGTCCACCATCTTAGTTGGGCTAAAAACAGATGTAACAAAGAACCTCCTTCAGGATGATCTGTTGACGGTGGCTCTCAGGAGTTCCGGCATTGTCATGTTCGTTCATTCTTTGATGTTATCTTACCAGCTCTTGCGTTTCCATCCTCGCTTGCGTCCACCATCTTAGTTGGGCTAAGGACAGATGTAACAAAGAACCTCCTTCAGGATGATCTGTTGACGGTGGCTCTCAGGAGTTCCGGCATTGTCATGTTCGTTCATTCTTTGATGTTATCTTACCAGCTCTTGCGTTTCCATCCTCGGTTGCGTCCACCATCTTAGTTGGGCTAAAAACAGATGTAACAAAGAACCTCCTTCAGGATGATCTGTTGACGGTGGCTCTCAGGAGTTCCGGCATTGTCATGTTCGTTCATTCTTTGATGTTATCTTACCAACTCATGCGTTTCCATCCTCGCTTGCGTCCACCATCTTAGTTGGGCTAAAAACAGATGTCACAAAGAACCTCCTTCAGGATGATCTGTTGACGGTGGCTCTCAGGAGTTCCGGCATTGTCATGTTCGTTCATTCTTTGATGTTATCTTACCAGCTCTTGCGTTTCCATCCTCGCTTGCGTCCAACATCTTAGTTGGGCTAAAACAGATGTAACAAAGAACCTCCTTCAGGATGATCTGTTGACGGTGGCTCTCAGGAGTTCCGGCATTGTCATTTTCGTTCATTCTTTGATGTTATCTTACCAGCTCTTGCGTTTCCATCCTCGCTTGCGTCCACCATCTTAGTTGGGCTAAAAACAGATGTAACAAAGAACCTCCTTCAGGATGATCTGTTGACGGTGGCTCTCAGGAGTTCCGGCATTGTCATGTTCGTTCATTCTTTGATGTTATCTTACCAGCTCTTGCGTTTCCATCCTCGCTTGCGTCCACCATCTTAGTTGGGCTAAAAACAGATGTAACAAAGAACCTCCTTCAGGATGATCTGTTGACGGTGGCTCTCAGGAGTTCCGGCATTGTCATGTTCGTTCATTCTTTGATGTTATCTTACCAGCTCTTGCGTTTCCATCCTCGCTTGCGTCCACCATCTTAGTTGGGCTAAAAACAGATGTAACAAAGAACCTCCTTCAGGATGATCTGTTGACGGTGGCTCTCAGGAGTTCCGGCATTGTCATGTTCGTTCATTCTTTGATGTTATCTTACCAGCTCTTGCGTTTCCATCCTCGCTTGCGTCCACCATCTTAGTTGGGCTAAAAACAGATGTAACAAAGAACCTCCTTCAGGATGATCTGTTGACGGTGGCTCTCAGGAGTTCCGGCATTGTCATGTTCGTTCATTCTTTGATGTTATCTTACCAGCTCTTGCGTTTCCATCCTCGCTTGCGTCCACCATCTTAGTTCGGCTAAAAACAGATGTAACAAAGAACCTCCTTCAGGATGATCTGTTGACGGTGGCTCTCAGGAGTTCCGGCATTGTCATGTTCGTTCATTCTTTGATGTTATCTTACCAGCTCTTGCGTTTCCATCCTCGGTTGCGTCCACCATCTTAGTTGGGCTAAGGACAGATGTAACAAAGAACCTCCTTCAGGATGATCTGTTGACGGTGGCTCTCAGGAGTTCCGGCATTGTCATGTTCGTTCATTCTTTGATGTTATCTTACCAGCTCTTGCGTTTCCATCCTCGCTTGCGTCCACCATCTTAGTTGGGCTAAAAACAGATGTAACAAAGAACCTCCTTCAGGATGATCTGTTGACGGTGGCTCTCAGGAGTTCCGGCATTGTCATGTTCGTTCATTCTTTGATGTTATCTTACCAGCTCTTGCGTTTCCATCCTCGCTTGCGTCCACCATCTTAGTTGGGCTAAAAACAGATGTAACAAAGAACCTCCTTCAGGATGATCTGTTGACGGTGGCTCTCAGGAGTTCCGGCATTGTCATGTTCGTTCATTCTTTGATGTTATCTTACCAGCTCTTGCGTTTCCATCCTCGCTTGCGTCCACCATCTTAGTTGGGCTAAGGACAGATGTAACAAAGAACCTCCTTCAGGATGATCTGTTGACGGTGGCTCTCAGGAGTTCCGGCATTGTCATGTTCGTTCATTCTTTGATGTTATCTTACCAGCTCTTGCGTTTCCATCCTCGCTTGCGTCCACCATCTTAGTTGGGCTAAAAACAGATGTAACAAAGAACCTCCTTCAGGATGATCTGTTGACGGTGGCTCTCAGGAGTTCCGGCATTGTCATGTTCGTTCATTCTTTGATGTTATCTTACCAGCTCTTGCGTTTCCATCCTCGCTTGCGTCCACCATCTTAGTTCGGCTAAAAACAGATGTAACAAAGAACCTCCTTCAGGATGATCTGTTGACGGTGGCTCTCAGGAGTTCCGGCATTGTCATGTTCGTTCATTCTTTGATGTTATCTTACCAGCTCTTGCGTTTCCATCCTCGGTTGCGTCCACCATCTTAGTTGGGCTAAGGACAGATGTAACAAAGAACCTCCTTCAGGATGATCTGTTGACGGTGGCTCTCAGGAGTTCCGGCATTGTCATGTTCGTTCATTCTTTGATGTTATCTTACCAGCTCTTGCGTTTCCATCCTCGCTTGCGTCCACCATCTTAGTTGGGCTAAAAACAGATGTAACAAAGAACCTCCTTCAGGATGATCTGTTGACGGTGGCTCTCAGGAGTTCCGGCATTGTCATGTTCGTTCATTCTTTGATGTTATCTTACCAGCTCTTGCGTTTCCATCCTCGCTTGCGTCCACCATCTTAGTTGGGCTAAAAACAGATGTAACAAAGAACCTCCTTCAGGATGATCTGTTGACGGTGGCTCTCAGGAGTTCCGGCATTGTCATGTTCGTTCATTCTTTGATGTTATCTTACCAGCTCTTGCGTTTCCATCCTCGCTTGCGTCCACCATCTTAGTTGGGCTAAAAACAGATGTAACAAAGAACCTCCTTCAGGATGATCTGTTGACGGTGGCTCTCAGGAGTTCCGGCATTGTCATGTTCGTTCATTCTTTGATGTTATCTTACCAGCTCTTGCGTTTCCATCCTCGCTTGCGTCCACCATCTTAGTTCGGCTAAAAACAGATGTAACAAAGAACCTCCTTCAGGATGATCTGTTGACGGTGGCTCTCAGGAGTTCCGGCATTGTCATGTTCGTTCATTCTTTGATGTTATCTTACCAGCTCTTGCGTTTCCATCCTCGGTTGCGTCCACCATCTTAGTTGGGCTAAGGACAGATGTAACAAAGAACCTCCTTCAGGATGATCTGTTGACGGTGGCTCTCAGGAGTTCCGGCATTGTCATGTTCGTTCATTCTTTGATGTTATCTTACCAGCTCTTGCGTTTCCATCCTCGCTTGCGTCCACCATCTTAGTTGGGCTAAAAACAGATGTAACAAAGAACCTCCTTCAGGATGATCTGTTGACGGTGGCTCTCAGGAGTTCCGGCATTGTCATGTTCGTTCATTCTTTGATGTTATCTTACCAGCTCTTGCGTTTCCATCCTCGCTTGCGTCCACCATCTTAGTTGGGCTAAAAACAGATGTAACAAAGAACCTCCTTCAGGATGATCTGTTGACGGTGGCTCTCAGGAGTTCCGGCATTGTCATGTTCGTTCATTCTTTGATGTTATCTTACCAGCTCTTGCGTTTCCATCCTCGCTTGCGTCCACCATCTTAGTTGGGCTAAGGACAGATGTAACAAAGAACCTCCTTCAGGATGATCTGTTGACGGTGGCTCTCAGGAGTTCCGGCATTGTCATGTTCGTTCATTCTTTGATGTTATCTTACCAGCTCTTGCGTTTCCATCCTCGCTTGCGTCCACCATCTTAGTTGGGCTAAAAACAGATGTAACAAAGAACCTCCTTCAGGATGATCTGTTGACGGTGGCTCTCAGGAGTTCCGGCATTGTCATGTTCGTTCATTCTTTGATGTTATCTTACCAGCTCTTGCGTTTCCATCCTCGCTTGCGTCCACCATCTTAGTTCGGCTAAAAACAGATGTAACAAAGAACCTCCTTCAGGATGATCTGTTGACGGTGGCTCTCAGGAGTTCCGGCATTGTCATGTTCGTTCATTCTTTGATGTTATCTTACCAGCTCTTGCGTTTCCATCCTCGGTTGCGTCCACCATCTTAGTTGGGCTAAGGACAGATGTAACAAAGAACCTCCTTCAGGATGATCTGTTGACGGTGGCTCTCAGGAGTTCCGGCATTGTCATGTTCGTTCATTCTTTGATGTTATCTTACCAGCTCTTGCGTTTCCATCCTCGCTTGCGTCCACCATCTTAGTTGGGCTAAAAACAGATGTAACAAAGAACCTCCTTCAGGATGATCTGTTGACGGTGGCTCTCAGGAGTTCCGGCATTGTCATGTTCGTTCATTCTTTGATGTTATCTTACCAGCTCTTGCGTTTCCATCCTCGCTTGCGTCCACCATCTTAGTTGGGCTAAAAACAGATGTAACAAAGAACCTCCTTCAGGATGATCTGTTGACGGTGGCTCTCAGGAGTTCCGGCATTGTCATGTTCGTTCATTCTTTGATGTTATCTTACCAGCTCTTGCGTTTCCATCCTCGCTTGCGTCCACCATCTTAGTTGGGCTAAAAACAAATGTAACAAAGAACCTCCTTCAGGATGATCTGTTGACGGTGGCTTTCAGGAGTTCCGGCATTGTCATGTTCGTTCATTCTTTGATGTTATCTTACCAGCTCTTGCGTTTCCATCCTCGCTTGCGTCCACCATCTTAGTTGGGCTAAAAACAGATGTAACAAAGAACCACCTTCAGGATGATCTGTTGACGGTGGCTCTCAGGAGTTCCGGCATTGTCATGTTCGTTCATTCTTTGATGTTATCTTACCAGCTCTTGCGTTTCCATCCTCGCTTGCGTCCACCATCTTAGTTGGGCTAAAAACAGATGTAACAAAGAACCTCATTCAGGATGATCTGTTGACGGTGGCTCTCAGGAGTTCCGGCATTGTCATGTTCGTTCATTCTTTGATGTTATCTTACCAGCTCTTGCGTTTCCATCCTCGCTTGCGTCCACCATCTTAGTTGGGCTAAAAACAGATGTAACAAAGTACCTCCTTCAGGATGATCTGTTGACGGTGGCTCTCAGGAGTTCCGGCATTGTCATGTTCGTTCATTCTTTGATGTTATCTTACCAGCTCTTGCGTTTCCATCCTCGGTTGCGTCCACCATCTTAGATGGGCTAAGGACAGATGTAACAAAGAACCTCCTTCAGGATGATCTGTTGACGGTGGCTCTCAGGAGTTCCGGCATTGTCATGTTCGTTCATTCTTTGATGTTATCTTACCAGCTCTTGCGTTTCCATCCTCGCTTGCGTCCACCATCTTAGTTGGGCTAAAAACAGATGTAACAAAGAACCTCCTTCAGGATGATCTGTTGACGGTGGCTCTCAGGAGTTCCGGCATTGTCATGTTCGTTCATTCTTTGATGTTATCTTACCAGCTCTTGCGTTTCCATCCTCGCTTGCGTCCACCATCTTAGTTGGGCTAAAAACAGATGTAACAAAGAACCTCCTTCAGGATGATCTGTTGACGGTGGCTCTCAGGAGTTCCGGCATTGTCATGTTCGTTCATTCTTTGATGTTATCTTACCAGCTCTTGCGTTTCCATCCTCGCTTGCGTCCACCATCTTTGTTGGGCTAAAACAGATGTAACAAAGAACCTCCTTCAGGATGATCTGTTGACGGTGGCTCTCAGGAGTTCCGGCATTGTCATTTTCGTTCATTCTTTGATGTTATCTTACCAGCTCTTGCGTTTCCATCCTCGCTTGCGTCCACCATCTTAGTTGGGCTAAAAACAGATGTAACAAAGAACCTCCTTCAGGATGGTCTGTTGACGGTGGCTCTCAGGAGTTCCGGCATTGTCATGTTCGTTCATTCTTTGATGTTATCTTACCAGCTCTTGCGTTTCCATCCTCGGTTGCGTCTACCATCTTAGTTGGGCTAAAAACAGATGTAACAAAGAACCTCCTTCAGGATGATCTGTTGACGGTGGCTCTCAGGAGTTCCGGCATTGTCATGTTCGTTCATTCTTTGATGTTATCTTACCAGCTCTTGCGTTTCCATCCTCGGTGGCGTCCACCATCTTAGTTGGGCTAAAAACAGATGTAACAAAGAACCTCCTTCAGGATGATCTGTTGACGGTGGCTCTCAGGAGTTCCGGCATTGTCATGTTCGTTCATTCTTTGATGTTATCTTACCAGCTCTTGCGTTTCCATCCTCGCTTGCGTCCACCATCTTAGTTGGGCTAAAAACAGATGTAACAA
This sequence comes from Acanthosepion lycidas, assembly GCA_963932145.1. Taxonomy (NCBI): domain Eukaryota; kingdom Metazoa; phylum Mollusca; class Cephalopoda; order Sepiida; family Sepiidae; genus Acanthosepion; species Acanthosepion lycidas. The sequence continues at coordinate 99,106,605 of OZ010599.1, forward strand.
AGAACCTCCTTCAGGATGATCTGTTGACGGTGGCTTTCAGGAGTTCCGGCATTGTCATGTTCGTTCATTCTTTGATGTTATCTTACCAGCTCTTGCGTTTCCATCCTCGCTTGCGTCCACCATCTTAGTTGGGCTAAAAACAGATGTAACAAAGAACCACCTTCAGGATGATCTGTTGACGGTGGCTCTCAGGAGTTCCGGCATTGTCATGTTCGTTCATTCTTTGATGTTATCTTACCAGCTCTTGCGTTTCCATCCTCGCTTGCGTCCACCATCTTAGTTGGGCTAAAAACAGATGTAACAAAGAACCTCCTTCAGGATGATCTGTTGACGGTGGCTCTCAGGAGTTCCGGCATTGTCATGTTCGTTCATTCTTTGATGTTATCTTACCAGCTCTTGCGTTTCCATCCTCGCTTGCGTCCACCATCTTAGTTGGGCTAAAAACAGATGTAACAAAGTACCTCCTTCAGGATGATCTGTTGACGGTGGCTCTCAGGAGTTCCGGCATTGTCATGTTCGTTCATTCTTTGATGTTATCTTACCAGCTCTTGCGTTTCCATCCTCGGTTGCGTCCACCATCTTAGTTGGGCTAAGGACAGATGTAACAAAGAACCTCCTTCAGGATGATCTGTTGACGGTGGCTCTCAGGAGTTCCGGCATTGTCATGTTCGTTCATTCTTTGATGTTATCTTACCAGCTCTTGCGTTTCCATCCTCGCTTGCGTCCACCATCTTAGTTGGGCTAAAAACAGATGTAACAAAGAACCTCCTTCAGGATGATCTGTTGACGGTGGCTCTCAGGAGTTCCGGCATTGTCATGTTCGTTCATTCTTTGATGTTATCTTACCAGCTCTTGCGTTTCCATCCTCGCTTGCGTCCACCATCTTAGTTGGGCTAAAAACAGATGTAACAAAGAACCACCTTCAGGATGATCTGTTGACGGTGGCTCTCAGGAGTTCCGGCATTGTCATGTTCGTTCATTCTTTGATGTTATCTTACCAGCTCTTGCGTTTCCATCCTCGCTTGCGTCCACCATCTTAGTTGGGCTAAAAACAGATGTAACAAAGAACCTCATTCAGGATGATCTGTTGACGGTGGCTCTCAGGAGTTCCGGCATTGTCATGTTCGTTCATTCTTTGATGTTATCTTACCAGCTCTTGCGTTTCCATCCTCGCTTGCGTCCACCATCTTAGTTGGGCTAAAAACAGATGTAACAAAGTACCTCCTTCAGGATGATCTGTTGACGGTGGCTCTCAGGAGTTCCGGCATTGTCATGTTCGTTCATTCTTTGATGTTATCTTACCAGCTCTTGCGTTTCCATCCTCGGTTGCGTCCACCATCTTAGATGGGCTAAGGACAGATGTAACAAAGAACCTCCTTCAGGATGATCTGTTGACGGTGGCTCTCAGGAGTTCCGGCATTGTCATGTTCGTTCATTCTTTGATGTTATCTTACCAGCTCTTGCGTTTCCATCCTCGCTTGCGTCCACCATCTTAGTTGGGCTAAAAACAGATGTAACAAAGAACCTCCTTCAGGATGATCTGTTGACGGTGGCTCTCAGGAGTTCCGGCATTGTCATGTTCGTTCATTCTTTGATGTTATCTTACCAGCTCTTGCGTTTCCATCCTCGCTTGCGTCCACCATCTTAGTTGGGCTAAAAACAGATGTAACAAAGAACCTCCTTCAGGATGATCTGTTGACGGTGGCTCTCAGGAGTTCCGGCATTGTCATGTTCGTTCATTCTTTGATGTTATCTTACCAGCTCTTGCGTTTCCATCCTCGCTTGCGTCCACCATCTTTGTTGGGCTAAAACAGATGTAACAAAGAACCTCCTTCAGGATGATCTGTTGACGGTGGCTCTCAGGAGTTCCGGCATTGTCATTTTCGTTCATTCTTTGATGTTATCTTACCAGCTCTTGCGTTTCCATCCTCGCTTGCGTCCACCATCTTAGTTGGGCTAAAAACAGATGTAACAAAGAACCTCCTTCAGGATGGTCTGTTGACGGTGGCTCTCAGGAGTTCCGGCATTGTCATGTTCGTTCATTCTTTGATGTTATCTTACCAGCTCTTGCGTTTCCATCCTCGGTTGCGTCTACCATCTTAGTTGGGCTAAAAACAGATGTAACAAAGAACCTCCTTCAGGATGATCTGTTGACGGTGGCTCTCAGGAGTTCCGGCATTGTCATGTTCGTTCATTCTTTGATGTTATCTTACCAGCTCTTGCGTTTCCATCCTCGGTGGCGTCCACCATCTTAGTTGGGCTAAAAACAGATGTAACAAAGAACCTCCTTCAGGATGATCTGTTGACGGTGGCTCTCAGGAGTTCCGGCATTGTCATGTTCGTTCATTCTTTGATGTTATCTTACCAGCTCTTGCGTTTCCATCCTCGCTTGCGTCCACCATCTTAGTTGGGCTAAAAACAGATGTAACAAAGAACCTCCTTCAGGATGATCTGTTGACGGTGGCTTTCAGGAGTTCCGGCATTGTCATGTTCGTTCATTCTTTGATGTTATCTTACCAGCTCTTGCGTTTCCATCCTCGCTTGCGTCCACCATCTTAGTTGGGCTAAAAACAGATGTAACAAAGAACCACCTTCAGGATGATCTGTTGACGGTGGCTCTCAGGAGTTCCGGCATTGTCATGTTCGTTCATTCTTTGATGTTATCTTACCAGCTCTTGCGTTTCCATCCTCGCTTGCGTCCACCATCTTAGTTGGGCTAAAAACAGATGTAACAAAGAACCTCCTTCAGGATGATCTGTTGACGGTGGCTCTCAGGAGTTCCGGCATTGTCATGTTCGTTCATTCTTTGATGTTATCTTACCAGCTCTTGCGTTTCCATCCTCGCTTGCGTCCACCATCTTAGTTGGGCTAAAAACAGATGTAACAAAGTACCTCCTTCAGGATGATCTGTTGACGGTGGCTCTCAGGAGTTCCGGCATTGTCATGTTCGTTCATTCTTTGATGTTATCTTACCAGCTCTTGCGTTTCCATCCTCGGTTGCGTCCACCATCTTAGTTGGGCTAAGGACAGATGTAACAAAGAACCTCCTTCAGGATGATCTGTTGACGGTGGCTCTCAGGAGTTCCGGCATTGTCATGTTCGTTCATTCTTTGATGTTATCTTACCAGCTCTTGCGTTTCCATCCTCGCTTGCGTCCACCATCTTAGTTGGGCTAAAAACAGATGTAACAAAGAACCTCCTTCAGGATGATCTGTTGACGGTGGCTCTCAGGAGTTCCGGCATTGTCATGTTCGTTCATTCTTTGATGTTATCTTACCAGCTCTTGCGTTTCCATCCTCGCTTGCGTCCACCATCTTAGTTGGGCTAAAAACAGATGTAACAAAGAACCTCCTTCAGGATGATCTGTTGACGGTGGCTCTCAGGAGTTCCGGCATTGTCATGTTCGTTCATTCTTTGATGTTATCTTACCAGCTCTTGCGTTTCCATCCTCGGTTGCGTCCACCATCTTAGTTGGGCTAAGGACAGATGTAACAAAGAACCTCCTTCAGGATGATCTGTTGACGGTGGCTCTCAGGAGTTCCGGCATTGTCATGTTCGTTCATTCTTTGATGTTATCTTACCAGCTCTTGCGTTTCCATCCTCGCTTGCGTCCACCATCTTAGTTGGGCTAAAAACAGATGTAACAAAGAACCTCCTTCAGGATGATCTGTTGACGGTGGCTCTCAGGAGTTCCGGCATTGTCATGTTCGTTCATTCTTTGATGTTATCTTACCAGCTCTTGCGTTTCCATCCTCGGTTGCGTCCACCATCTTAGTTGGGCTAAAAACAGATGTAACAAAGAACCTCCTTCAGGATGATCTGTTGACGGTGGCTCTCAGGAGTTCCGGCATTGTCATGTTCGTTCATTCTTTGATGTTATCTTACCAGCTCTTGCGTTTCCATCCTCGCTTGCGTCCACCATCTTAGTTGGGCTAAAAACAGATGTAACAAAGAACCTCCTTCAGGATGATCTGTTGACGGTGGCTCTCAGGAGTTCCGGCATTGTCATGTTCGTTCATTCTTTGATGTTATCTTACCAGCTCTTGCGTTTCCATCCTCGCTTGCGTCCACCATCTTAGTTGGGCTAAAAACAGATGTAACAAAGAACCTCCTTCAGGATGATCTGTTGACGGTGGCTCTCAGGAGTTCCGGCATTGTCATGTTCGTTCATTCTTTGATGTTATCTTACCAGCTCTTGCGTTTCCATCCTCGCTTGCGTCCACCATCTTAGTTGGGCTAAAAACAGATGTAACAAAGAACCTCCTTCAGGATGATCTGTTGACGGTGGCTCTCAGGAGTTCCGGCATTGTCATGTTCGTTCATTCTTTGATGTTATCTTACCAGCTCTTGCGTTTCCATCCTCGCTTGCGTCCACCATCTTAGTTGGGCTAAAAACAGATGTAACAAAGAACCTCCTTCAGGATGATCTGTTGACGGTGGCTCTCAGGAGTTCCGGCATTGTCATGTTCGTTCATTCTTTGATGTTATCTTACCAGCTCTTGCGTTTCCATCCTCGCTTGCGTCCACCATCTTAGTTGGGCTAAAAACAGATGTAACAAAGAACCACCTTCAGGATGATCTGTTGACGGTGGCTCTCAGGAGTTCCGGCATTGTCATGTTCGTTCATTCTTTGATGTTATCTTACCAGCTCTTGCGTTTCCATCCTCGCTTGCGTCCACCATCTTTGTTGGGCTAAAACAGATGTAACAAAGAACCTCCTTCAGGATGATCTGTTGACGGTGGCTCTCAGGAGTTCCGGCATTGTCATTTTCGTTCATTCTTTGATGTTATCTTACCAGCTCTTGCGTTTCCATCCTCGCTTGCGTCCACCATCTTAGTTGGGCTAAAAACAGATGTAACAAAGAACCTCCTTCAGGATGGTCTGTTGACGGTGGCTCTCAGGAGTTCCGGCATTGTCATGTTCGTTCATTCTTTGATGTTATCTTACCAGCTCTTGCGTTTCCATCCTCGGTTGCGTCTACCATCTTAGTTGGGCTAAAAACAGATGTAACAAAGAACCTCCTTCAGGATGATCTGTTGACGGTGGCTCTCAGGAGTTCCGGCATTGTCATGTTCGTTCATTCTTTGATGTTATCTTACCAGCTCTTGCGTTTCCATCCTCGGTGGCGTCCACCATCTTAGTTGGGCTAAAAACAGATGTAACAAAGAACCTCCTTCAGGATGATCTGTTGACGGTGGCTCTCAGGAGTTCCGGCATTGTCCTGTTCGTTCATTCTTTGATGTTATCTTACCAGCTCTTGCGTTTCCATCCTCGCTTGCGTCCACCATCTTAGTTGGGCTAAGGACAGATGTAACAAAGAACCTCCTTCAGGATGATCTGTTGACGCTGGCTCTCAGGAGTTCCGGCATTGTCATGTTCGTTCATTCTTTGATGTTATCTTACCAGCTCTTGCGTTTCCATCCTCGCTTGCGTCCACCATCTTAGTTGGGCTAAAAACAGATGTAACAAAGAACCTCCTTCAGGATGATCTGTTGACGGTGGCTCTCAGGAGTTCCGGCATTGTCATGTTCGTTCATTCTTTGATGTTATCTTACCAGCTCTTGCGTTTCCATCCTCGCTTGCGTCCACCATCTTAGTTGGGCTAAGGACAGATGTAACAAAGAACCTCCTTCAGGATGATCTGTTGACGGTGGCTCTCAGGAGTTCCGGCATTGTCATGTTCGTTCATTCTTTGATGTTATCTTACCAGCTCTTGCGTTTCCATCCTCGCTTGCGTCCACCATCTTAGTTGGGCTAAAAACAGATGTAACAAAGAACCTCCTTCAGGATGATCTGTTGACGGTGGCTCTCAGGAGTTCCGGCATTGTCATGTTCGTTCATTCTTTGATGTTATCTTACCAGCTCTTGCGTTTCCATCCTCGCTTGCGTCCACCATCTTAGTTGGGCTAAAAACAGATGTAACAAAGAATCTCTTTCAGGATGATCTGTTGACGGTGGCTCTCAGGAGTTCCGGCATTGTCATGTTCGTTCATTCTTTGATGTTATCTTACCAGCTCTTGCGTTTCCATCCTCGCTTGCGTCCACCATCTTAGTTGGGCTAAAAGCAGATGTAACAAAGAACCTCCTTCAGGATGATCTGTTGACGGTGGCTCTCAGGAGTTCCGGCATTGTCATGTTCGTTCATTCTTTGATGTTATCTTACCAGCTCTTGCGTTTCCATCCTCGGTTGCGTCCACCATCTTAGTTGGGCTAAGGACAGATGTAACAAAGAACCTCCTTCAGGATGATCTGTTGACCGTGGCTCTCAGGAGTTCCAGCATTGTCATGTTCGTTCATTCTTTGATGTTATCTTACCAGCTCTTGCGTTTCCATCCTCACTTGCGTCCACCATCTTAGTTGGGCTAAAAACAGATGTAACAAAGAACCTCCTTCAGGATGATCTGTTGACGGTGGCTCTCAGGAGTTCCGGCATTGTCATGTTCGTTCATTCTTTGATGTTATCTTACCAGCTCTTGCTTTTCCATCCTCGCTTGCGTCCACCATCTTAGTTGGGCTAAAAACAGATGTAACAAAGAACCTCCTTCAGGATGATCTGTTGACGGTGGCTCTCAGGAGTTCCGGCATTGTCATGTTCGTTCATTCTTTGATGTTATCTTACCAGCTCTTGCGTTTCCATCCTCGCTTGCGTCCACCATCTTAGTTGGGCTAAAAACAGATGTAACAAAGAACCTCCTTCAGGATGATCTGTTGACGGTGGCTCTCAGGAGTTCCGGCATTGTCATGTTCGTTCATTCTTTGATGTTATCTTACCAGCTCTTGCGTTTCCATCCTCGGTTGCGTCCACCATCTTAGTTGGGCTAAGGACAGATGTAACAAAGAACCTCCTTCAGGATGATCTGTTGACGGTGGCTCTCAGGAGTTCCGGCATTGTCATGTTCGTTCATTCTTTGATGTTATCTTACCAGCTCTTGCTTTTCCATCCTCGCTTGCGTCCACCATCTTAGTTGGGCTAAAAACAGATGTAACAAAGAACCTCCTTCAGGATGATCTGTTGACGGTGGCTCTCAGGAGTTCCGGCATTGTCATGTTCGTTCATTCTTTGATGTTATCTTACCAGCTCTTGCGTTTCCATCCTCGGTTGCGTCCACCATCTTAGTTGGGCTAAGGACAGATGTAACAAAGAACCTCCTTCAGGATGATCTGTTGACGGTGGCTCTCAGGAGTTCCGGCATTGTCATGTTCGTTCATTCTTTGATGTTATCTTACCAGCTCTTGCGTTTCCATCCTCGCTTGCGTCCACCATCTTAGTTGGGCTAAAAACAGATGTAACAAAGAACCTCCTTCAGGATGATCTGTTGACGGTGGCTCTCAGGAGTTCCGGCATTGTCATGTTCGTTCATTCTTTGATGTTATCTTACCAGCTCTTGCGTTTCCATCCTCGCTTGCGTCCACCATCTTAGTTGGGCTAAAAACAGATGTAACAAAGAACCTCCGTCAGGATGATCTGTTGACGGTGGCTCTCAGGAGTTCCGGCATTGTCATGTTCGTTCATTCTTTGATGTTATCTTACCAGCTCTTGCGTTTCCATCCTCGCTTGCGTCCACCATCTTAGTTGGGCTAAAAACAGATGTAACAAAGAACCTCCTTCAGGATGATCTGTTGACGGTGGCTCTCAGGAGTTCCGGCATTGTCATGTTCGTTCATTCTTTGATGTTATCTTACCAGCTCTTGCGTTTCCATCCTCGCTTGCGTCCACCATCTTAGTTGGGCTAAAAACAGATGTAACAAAGAACCTCCTTCAGGATGATCTGTTGACGGTGGCTCTCAGGAGTTCCGGCATTGTCATGTTCGTTCATTCTTTGATGTTATCTTACCAGCTCTTGCGTTTCCATCCTCGCTTGCGTCCACCATCTTTGTTGGGCTAAAACAGATGTAACAAAGAACCTCCTTCAGGATGATCTGTTGACGGTGGCTCTCAGGAGTTCCGGCATTGTCATTTTCGTTCATTCTTTGATGTTATCTTACCAGCTCTTGCGTTTCCATCCTCGCTTGCGTCCACCATCTTAGTTGGGCTAAAAACAGATGTAACAAAGAACCTCCTTCAGGATGGTCTGTTGACGGTGGCTCTCAGGAGTTCCGGCATTGTCATGTTCGTTCATTCTTTGATGTTATCTTACCAGCTCTTGCGTTTCCATCCTCGGTTGCGTCTACCATCTTAGTTGGGCTAAAAACAGATGTAACAAAGAACCTCCTTCAGGATGATCTGTTGACGGTGGCTCTCAGGAGTTCCGGCATTGTCATGTTCGTTCATTCTTTGATGTTATCTTACCAGCTCTTGCGTTTCCATCCTCGGTGGCGTCCACCATCTTAGTTGGGCTAAAAACAGATGTAACAAAGAACCTCCTTCAGGATGATCTGTTGACGGTGGCTCTCAGGAGTTCCGGCATTGTCCTGTTCGTTCATTCTTTGATGTTATCTTACCAGCTCTTGCGTTTCCATCCTCGGTTGCGTCCATCATCTTAGTTGGGCTAAGGACAGATGTAACAAAGAACCTCCTTCAGGATGATCTGTTGACGCTGGCTCTCAGGAGTTCCGGCATTGTCATGTTCGTTCATTCTTTGATGTTATCTTACCAGCTCTTGCGTTTCCATCCTCGCTTGCGTCCACCATCTTAGTTGGGCTAAAAACAGATGTAACAAAGAACCTCCTTCAGGATGATCTGTTGACGGTGGCTCTCAGGAGTTCCGGCATTGTCATGTTCGTTCATTCTTTGATGTTATCTTACCAGCTCTTGCGTTTCCATCCTCGCTTGCGTCCACCATCTTAGTTGGGCTAAGGACAGATGTAACAAAGAACCTCATTCAGGATGATCTGTTGACGGTGGCTCTCAGGAGTTCCGGCATTGTCATGTTCGTTCATTCTTTGATGTTATCTTACCAGCTCTTGCGTTTCCATCCTCGCTTGCGTCCACCATCTTAGTTGGGCTAAAAACAGATGTAACAAAGAACCTCCTTCAGGATGATCTGTTGACGGTGGCTCACAGGAGTTCCGGCATTGTCATGTTCGTTCATTCTTTGATGTTATCTTACCAGCTCTTGCGTTTCCATCCTCGCTTGCGTCCACCATCTTAGTTGGGCTAAAAACAGATGTAACAAAGAATCTCCTTCAGGATGATCTGTTGACGGTGGCTCTCAGGAGTTCCGGCATTGTCATGTTCGTTCATTCTTTGATGTTATCTTACCAGCTCTTGCGTTTCCATCCTCGCTTGCGTCCACCATCTTAGTTGGGCTAAAAACAGATGTAACAAAGAACCTCCTTCAGGATGATCTGTTGACGGTGGCTCTCAGGAGTTCCGGCATTGTCATGTTCGTTCATTCTTTGATGTTATCTTACCAGCTCTTGCGTTTCCATCCTCGGTTGCGTCCACCATCTTAGTTGGGCTAAGGACAGATGTAACAAAGAACCTCCTTCAGGATGATCTGTTGACGGTGGCTCTCAGGAGTTCCAGCATTGTCATGTTCGTTCATTCTTTGATGTTATCTTACCAGCTGTTGCGTTTCCATCCTCGCTTGCGTCCACCATCTTAGTTGGGCTAAAAACAGATGTAACAAAGAACCTCCTTCAGGATGATCTGTTGACGGTGGCTCTCAGGAGTTCCGGCATTGTCATGTTCGTTCATTCTTTGATGTTATCTTACCAGCTCTTGCGTTTCCATCCTCGCTTGCGTCCACCATCTTAGTTGGGCTAAAAACAGATGTAACAAAGAACCTCCTTCAGGATGATCTGTTGACGGTGGCTCTCAGGAGTTCCGGCATTGTCATGTTCGTTCATTCTTTGATGTTATCTTACCAGCTCTTGCGTTTCCATCCTCGCTTGCGTCCACCATCTTAGTTGGGCTAAAAACAGATGTAACAAAGAACCTCCTTCAGGATGATCTGTTGACGGTGGCTCTCAGGAGTTCCGGCATTGTCATGTTCGTTCATTCTTTGATGTTATCTTACCAGCTCTTGCGTTTCCATCCTCGCTTGCGTCCACCATCTTAGTTGGGCTAAAAACAGATGTAACAAAGAACCTCCTTCAGGATGATCTGTTGACGGTGGCTCTCAGGAGTTCCGGCATTGTCATGTTCGTTCATTCTTTGATGTTATCTTACCAGCTCTTGCGTTTCCATCCTCGCTTGCGTCCACCATCTTAGTTGGGCTAAGGACAGATGTAACAAAGAACCTCCTTCAGGATGATCTGTTGACGGTGGCTCTCAGGAGTTCCGGCATTGTCATTTTCGTTCATTCTTTGATGTTATCTTACCAGCTCTTGCGTTTCCATCCTCGCTTGCGTCCACCATCTTAGTTGGGCTAAAAACAGATGTAACAAAGAACCTCCTTCAGGATGGTCTGTTGACGGTGGCTCTCAGGAGTTTCGGCATTGTCATGTTCGTTCATTCTTTGATGTTATCTTACCAGCTCTTGCGTTTCCATCCTCGGTTGCGTCTACCATCTTTGTTGGGCTAAAAACAGATGTAACAAAGAACCTCCTTCAGGATGATCTGTTGACGGTGGCTCTCAGGAGTTCCGGCATTGTCATGTTCGTTCATTCTTTGATGTTATCTTACCAGCTCTTGCGTTTCCATCCTCGGTGGCGTCCACCATCTTAGTTGGGCTAAAAACAGATGTAACAAAGAACCTCCTTCAGGATGATCTGTTGACGGTGGCTCTCAGGAGTTCCGGCATTGTCCTGTTCGTTCATTCTTTGATGTTATCTTGCCAGCTCTTGCGTTTCCATCCTCGGTTGCGTCCACCATCTTAGTTGGGCTAAGGACAGATGTAACAAAGAACCTCCTTCAGGATGATCTATTGACGCTGGCTCTCAGGAGTTCCGGCATTGTCATGTTCGTTCATTCTTTGATGTTATCTTACCAGCTCTTGCGTTTCCATCCTCGCTTGCGTCCACCATCTTAGTTGGGATAAGGACAGATGTAACAAAGAACCTCCTTCAGGATGATCTGTTGACGGTGGCTCTCAGGAGTTCCGGCATTGTCATGTTCGTTCATTCTTTGATGTTATCTTACCAGCTCTTGCGTTTCCATCCTCGGTTGCGTCCATCATCTTAGTTGGGCTAAGGACAGATGTAACAAAGAACCTCCTTCAGGATGATCTGTTGACGCTGGCTCTCAGGAGTTCCGGCATTGTCATGTTCGTTCATTCTTTGATGTTATCTTACCAGCTCTTGCGTTTCCATCCTCGCTTGCGTCCACCATCTTAGTTGGGCTAAAAACAGATGTAACAAAGAACCTCCTTCAGGATGATCTGTTGACGGTGGCTCTCAGGAGTTCCGGCATTGTCATGTTCGTTCATTCTTTGATGTTATCTTACCAGCTCTTGCGTTTCCATCCTCGCTTGCGTCCACCATCTTAGTTGGGCTAAGGACAGATGTAACAAAGAACCTCATTCAGGATGATCTGTTGACGGTGGCTCTCAGGAGTTCCGGCATTGTCATGTTCGTTCATTCTTTGATGTTATCTTACCAGCTCTTGCGTTTCCATCCTCGCTTGCGTCCACCATCTTAGTTGGGCTAAAAACAGATGTAACAAAGAACCTCCTTCAGGATGATCTGTTGACGGTGGCTCACAGGAGTTCCGGCATTGTCATGTTCGTTCATTCTTTGATGTTATCTTACCAGCTCTTGCGTTTCCATCCTCGCTTGCGTCCACCATCTTAGTTGGGCTAAAAACAGATGTAACAAAGAATCTCCTTCAGGATGATCTGTTGACGGTGGCTCTCAGGAGTTCCGGCATTGTCATGTTCGTTCATTCTTTGATGTTATCTTACCAGCTCTTGCGTTTCCATCCTCGCTTGCGTCCACCATCTTAGTTGGGCTAAAAACAGATGTAACAAAGAACCTCCTTCAGGATGATCTGTTGACGGTGGCTCTCAGGAGTTCCGGCATTGTCATGTTCGTTCATTCTTTGATGTTATCTTACCAGCTCTTGCGTTTCCATCCTCGGTTGCGTCCACCATCTTAGTTGGGCTAAGGACAGATGTAACAAAGAACCTCCTTCAGGATGATCTGTTGACGGTGGCTCTCAGGAGTTCCAGCATTGTCATGTTCGTTCATTCTTTGATGTTATCTTACCAGCTGTTGCGTTTCCATCCTCGCTTGCGTCCACCATCTTAGTTGGGCTAAAAACAGATGTAACAAAGAACCTCCTTCAGGATGATCTGTTGACGGTGGCTCTCAGGAGTTCCGGCATTGTCATGTTCGTTCATTCTTTGATGTTATCTTACCAGCTCTTGCGTTTCCATCCTCGCTTGCGTCCACCATCTTAGTTGGGCTAAAAACAGATGTAACAAAGAACCTCCTTCAGGATGATCTGTTGACGGTGGCTCTCAGGAGTTCCGGCATTGTCATGTTCGTTCATTCTTTGATGTTATCTTACCAGCTCTTGCGTTTCCATCCTCGCTTGCGTCCACCATCTTAGTTGGGCTAAAAACAGATGTAACAAAGAACCTCCTTCAGGATGATCTGTTGACGGTGGCTCTCAGGAGTTCCGGCATTGTCATGTTCGTTCATTCTTTGATGTTATCTTACCAGCTCTTGCGTTTCCATCCTCGCTTGCGTCCACCATCTTAGTTGGGCTAAAAACAGATGTAACAAAGAACCTCCTTCAGGATGATCTGTTGACGGTGGCTCTCAGGAGTTCCGGCATTGTCATGTTCGTTCATTCTTTGATGTTATCTTACCAGCTCTTGCGTTTCCATCCTCGCTTGCGTCCACCATCTTAGTTGGGCTAAGGACAGATGTAACAAAGAACCTCCTTCAGGATGATCTGTTGACGGTGGCTCTCAGGAGTTCCGGCATTGTCATTTTCGTTCATTCTTTGATGTTATCTTACCAGCTCTTGCGTTTCCATCCTCGCTTGCGTCCACCATCTTAGTTGGGCTAAAAACAGATGTAACAAAGAACCTCCTTCAGGATGGTCTGTTGACGGTGGCTCTCAGGAGTTTCGGCATTGTCATGTTCGTTCATTCTTTGATGTTATCTTACCAGCTCTTGCGTTTCCATCCTCGGTTGCGTCTACCATCTTTGTTGGGCTAAAAACAGATGTAACAAAGAACCTCCTTCAGGATGATCTCTTGACGGTGGCTCTCAGGAGTTCCGGCATTGTCATGTTCGTTCATTCTTTGATGTTATCTTACCAGCTCTTGCGTTTCCATCCTCGGTGGCGTCCACCATCTTAGTTGGGCTAAAAACAGATGTAACAAAGAACCTCCTTCAGGATGATCTGTTGACGGTGGCTCTCAGGAGTTCCGGCATTGTCCTGTTCGTTCATTCTTTGATGTTATCTTACCAGCTCTTGCGTTTCCATCCTCGGTTGCGTCCACCATCTTAGTTGGGCTAAGGACAGATGTAACAAAGAACCTCCTTCAGGATGATCTGTTGACGCTGGCTCTCAGGAGTTCCGGCATTGTCATGTTCGTTCATTCTTTGATGTTATCTTACCAGCTCTTGCGTTTCCATCCTCGCTTGCGTCCACCATCTTAGTTGGGATAAGGACAGATGTAACAAAGAACCTCCTTCAGGATGATCTGTTGACGGTGGCTCTCAGGAGTTCCGGCATTGTCATGTTCGTTCATTCTTTGATGTTATCTTACCAGCTCTTGCGTTTCCATCCTCGCTTGCGTCCACCATCTTAGTTGGGCTAAGGACAGATGTAACAAAGAACCTCCTTCAGGATGATCTGTTGACGGTGGCTCACAGGAGTTCCGGCATTGTCATGTTCGTTCATTCTTTGATGTTATCTTACCAGCTCTTGCGTTTCCATCCTCGCTTGCGTCCACCATCTTAGTTGGGCTAAAAACAGATGTAACAAATAACCTCATTCAGGATGATCTGTTGACGGTGGCTCTCAGGAGTCCGGCATTGTCATGTTCGTTCATTCTTTGATGTTATCTTACCAGCTCTTGCGTTTCCATCCTCGCTTGCGTCCACCATCTTAGTTGGGCTAAAAACAGATGTAACAAAGAACCTCCTTCAGGATGATCTGTTGACGCTGGCTCTCAGGAGTTCCGGCATTGTCATGTTCGTTCATTCTTTGATGTTATCTTACCAGCTCTTGCGTTTCCATCCTCGCTTGCGTCCACCATCTTAGTTGGGCTAAGGACAGATGTAACAAAGAACCTCCTTCAGGATGATCTGTTGACGGTGGCTCTCAGGAGTTCCAGCATTGTCATGTTCGTTCATTCTTTGATGTTATCTTACCAGCTCTTGCGTTTCCATCCTCGCTTGCGTCCACCATCTTAGTTGGGCTAAAAACAGATGTAACAAAGAACCTCCTTCAGGATGATCTGTTGACGGTGGCTCTCAGGAGTTCCGGCATTGTCATGTTCGTTCATTCTTTGATGTTATCTTACCAGCTCTTGCGTTTCCATCCTCGCTTGCGTCCACCATCTTAGTTGGGCTAAAAACAGATGTAACAAAGAACCTCCTTCAGGATGATCTGTTGACGGTGGCTCTCAGGAGTTCCGGCATTGTCATGTTCGTTCATTCTTTGATGTTATCTTACCAGCTCTTGCGTTTCCATCCTCGGTGGCGTCCACCATCTTAGTTGGGCTAAAAACAGATGTAACAAAGAACCTCCTTCAGGATGATCTGTTGACGGTGGCTCTCAGGAGTTCCGGCATTGTCCTGTTCGTTCATTCTTTGATGTTATCTTACCAGCTCTTGCTTTTCCATCCTCGGTTGCGTCCACCATCTTAGTTGGGCTAAGGACAGATGTAACAAAGAACCTCCTTCAGGATGATCTGTTGACGCTGGCTCTCAGGAGTTCCGGCATTGTCATGTTCGTTCATTCTTTGATGTTATCTTACCAGCTCTTGCGTTTCCATCCTCGCTTGCGTCCACCATCTTAGTTGGGCTAAGGACAGATGTAACAAAGAACCTCCTTCAGGATGATCTGTTGACGGTGGCTCTCAGGAGTTCCGGCATTGTCATGTTCGTTCATTCTTTGATGTTATCTTACCAGCTCTTGCGTTTCCATCCTCGCTTGCGTCCACCATCTTAGTTGGGCTAAGGACAGATGTAACAAAGAACCTCCTTCAGGATGATCTGTTGACGGTGGCTCTCAGGAGTTCCGGCATTGTCATGTTCGTTCATTCTTTGATGTTATCTTACCAGCTCTTGCGTTTCCATCCTCGCTTGCGTCCACCATCTTAGTTGGGCTAAAAACAGATGTAACAAAGAACCTCCTTCAGGATGATCTGTTGACGGTGGCTCTCAGGAGTTCCGGCATTGTCATGTTCGTTCATTCTTTGATGTTATCTTACCAGCTCTTGCGTTTCCATCCTCGCTTGCGTCCACCATCTTAGTTGGGCTAAAAACAGATGTAACAAAGAACCTCCTTCAGGATGATCTGTTGACGGTGGCTCTCAGGAGTTCCGGCATTGTCATGTTCGTTCATTCTTTGATGTTATCTTACCAGCTCTTGCGTTTCCATCCTCGCTTGCGTCCACCATCTTAGTTGGGCTAAGGACAGATGTAACAAAGAACCTCCTTCAGGATGATCTGTTGACGGTGGCTCTCAGGAGTTCCGGCATTGTCATGTTCGTTCATTCTTTGATGTTATCTTACCAGCTCTTGCGTTTCCATCCTCGCTTGCGTCCACCATCTTAGTTGGGCTAAAAACAGATGTAACAAAGAACCTCCTTCAGGATGATCTGTTGACGGTGGCTCTCAGGAGTTCCGGCATTGTCATGTTCGTTCATTCTTTGATGTTATCTTACCAGCTCTTGCGTTTCCATCCTCGCTTGCGTCCACCATCTTAGTTGGGCTAAAAACAGATGTAACAAAGAACCTCCTTCAGGATGATCTGTTGACGGTGGCTCTCAGGAGTTCCGGCATTGTCATGTTCGTTCATTCTTTGATGTTATCTTACCAGCTCTTGCGTTTCCATCCTCGCTTGCGTCCACCATCTTAGTTGGGCTAAAAACAGATGTAACAAAGAACCTCCTTCAGGATGATCTGTTGACGGTGGCTCTCAGGAGTTCCGGCATTGTCATGTTCGTTCATTCTTTGATGTTATCTTACCAGCTCTTGCGTTTCCATCCTCGCTTGCGTCCACCATCTTAGTTGGGCTAAAAACAGATGTAACAAAGAACCTCCTTCAGGATGATCTGTTGACGGTGGCTCTCAGGAGTTCCGGCATTGTCATGTTCGTTCATTCTTTGATGTTATCTTACCAGCTCTTGCGTTTCCATCCTCGCTTGCGTCCACCATCTTAGTTGGG
Organism: Acanthosepion lycidas; assembly: GCA_963932145.1. Lineage (NCBI taxonomy): Eukaryota > Metazoa > Mollusca > Cephalopoda > Sepiida > Sepiidae > Acanthosepion > Acanthosepion lycidas. The sequence goes on from OZ010599.1 coordinate 99,122,846, forward strand.
CTAAAAACAGATGTAACAAAGAACCTCCTTCAGGATGATCTGTTGACGGTGGCTCTCAGGAGTTCCGGCATTGTCATGTTCGTTCATTCTTTGATGTTATCTTACCAGCTCTTGCGTTTCCATCCTCGCTTGCGTCCACCATCTTAGTTGGGCTAAAAACAGATGTAACAAAGAACCTCCTTCAGGATGATCTGTTGACGGTGGCTCTCAGGAGTTCCGGCATTGTCATGTTCGTTCATTCTTTGATGTTATCTTACCAGCTCTTGCGTTTCCATCCTCGCTTGCGTCCACCATCTTAGTTGGGCTAAAAACAGATGTAACAAAGAACCTCCTTCAGGATGATCTGTTGACGGTGGCTCTCAGGAGTTCCGGCATTGTCATGTTCGTTCATTCTTTGATGTTATCTTACCAGCTCTTGCGTTTCCATCCTCGCTTGCGTCCACTATCTTAGTTGGGCTAAAAACAGATGTAACAAAGAACCTCCTTCAGGATGATCTGTTGACGGTGGCTCTCAGGAGTTCCGGCATTGTCATGTTCGTTCATTCTTTGATGTTATCTTACCAGCTCTTGCGTTTCCATCCTCGCTTGCGTCCACCATCTTAGTTGGGCTAAAAACAGATGTAACAAAGAACCTCCTTCAGGATGATCTGTTGACGGTGGCTCTCAGGAGTTCCGGCATTGTCATGTTCGTTCATTCTTTGATGTTATCTTACCAGCTCTTGCGTTTCCATCCTCGCTTGCGTCCACCATCTTAGTTGGGCTAAAAACAGATGTAACAAAGAACCTCCTTCAGGATGATCTGTTGACGGTGGCTCTCAGGAGTTCCGGCATTGTCATGTTCGTTCATTCTTTGATGTTATCTTACCAGCTCTTGCGTTTCCATCCTCGCTTGCGTCCACCATCTTAGTTGGGCTAAAAACAGATGTAACAAAGAACCTCCTTCAGGATGATCTGTTGACGGTGGCTCTCAGGAGTTCCGGCATTGTCATGTTCGTTCATTCTTTGATGTTATCTTACCAGCTCTTGCGTTTCCATCCTCGCTTGCGTCCACCATCTTAGTTGGGCTAAGGACAGATGTAACAAAGAACCTCCTTCAGGATGATCTGTTGACGGTGGCTCTCAGGAGTTCCGGAATTGTCATGTTCGTTCAGTCTTTGATGTTATCTTACCAGCTCTTGCGTTTCCATTCTCGGTTGCGTCCGCCATCTTAGTTGTGCTAAAAACAGATGTAACAAAGAACCTCCTTCAGGATGATCTGTTGACGGTGGCTCTCAGGAGTTCCGGCATTGTCATGTTCGTTCATTCTTTGATGTTATCTTACCAGCTCTTGCGTTTCCATCCTCGCTTGCGTCCACCATCTTGGTTGGGCTAAAAACAGATGTAACAAAGAACCTCCTTCAGGATGATCTGTTGACGGTGGCTCTCAGGAGTTCCGGCATTGTCATGTTCGTTCATTCTTTGATGTTATCTTACCAGCTCTTGCGTTTCCATCCTCGCTTGCGTCCACCATCTTAGTTGGGCTAAAAACAGATGTAACAAAGAACCTCCTTCAGGATGATCTGTTGACGGTGGCTCTCAGGAGTTCCGGCATTGTCATGTTCGTTCATTCTTTGATGTTATCTTACCAGCTCTTGCGTTTCCATCCTCGCTTGCGTCCACCATCTTAGTTGGGCTAAGGACAGATGTAACAAAGAACCTCCTTCAGGATGATCTGTTGACGGTGGCTCTCAGGAGTTCCGGCATTGTCATGTTCGTTCATTCTTTGATGTTATCTTACCAGCTCTTGCGTTTCCATCCTCGCTTGCGTCCACCATCTTAGTTGGGCTAAAAACAGATGTAACAAAGAACCTCCTTCAGGATGATCTGTTGACGGTGGCTCTCAGGAATTCCGGCATTGTCATGTTCGTTCATTCTTTGATGTTATCTTACCAGCTCTTGCGTTTCCATCCTCGCTTGCGTCCACCATCTTAGTTGGGCTAAAAACAGATGTAACAAAGAACCTCCTTCAGGATGATCTGTTGACGGTGGCTCTCAGGAGTTCCGGCATTGTCATGTTCGTTCATTCTTTGATGTTATCTTACCAGCTCTTGCGTTTCCATCCTCGCTTGCGTCCACCATCTTAGTTGGGCTAAAAACAGATGTAACAAAGAACCTCCTTCAGGATGATCTGTTGACGGTGGCTCTCAGGAGTTCCGGCATTGTCATGTTCGTTCATTCTTTGATGTTATCTTACCAGCTCTTGCGTTTCCATCCTCGGTTGCGTCCACCATCTTAGTTGGGCTAAAAACAGATGTAACAAAGAACCTCCTTCAGGATGATCTGTTGACGGTGGCTCTCAGGAGTTCCGGCATTGTCATGTTCGTTCATTCTTTGATGTTATCTTACCAGCTCTTGCGTTTCCATCCTCGCTTGCGTCCACCATCTTAGTTGGGCTAAAAACAGATGTAACAAAGAACCTCCTTCAGGATGATCTGTTGACGGTGGCTCTCAGGAATTCCGGCATTGTCATGTTCGTTCATTCTTTGATGTTATCTTACCAGCTCTTGCGTTTCCATCCTCGCTTGCGTCCACCATCTTAGTTGGGCTAAAAACAGATGTAACAAAGAACCTCCTTCAGGATGATCTGTTGACGGTGGCTCTCAGGAGTTCCGGCATTGTCATGTTCGTTCATTCTTTGATGTTATCTTACCAGCTCTTGCGTTTCCATCCTCGCTTGCGTCCACCATCTTAGTTGGGCTAAAAACAGATGTAACAAAGAACCTCCTTCAGGATGATCTGTTGACGGTGGCTCTCAGGAGTTCCGGCATTGTCATGTTCGTTCATTCTTTGATGTTATCTTACCAGCTCTTGCGTTTCCATCCTCGCTTGCGTCCACCATCTTAGTTGGGCTAAAAACAGATGTAACAAAGAACCTCCTTCAGGATGATCTGTTGACGCTGGCTCTCAGGAGTTCCGGCATTGTCATGTTCGTTCATTCTTTGATGTTATCTTACCAGCTCTTGCGTTTCCATCCTCGCTTGCGTCCACCATCTTAGTTGGGCTAAGGACAGATGTAACAAAGAACCTCCTTCAGGATGATCTGTTGACGGTGGCTCTCAGGAGTTCCGGCATTGTCATGTTCGTTCATTCTTTGATGTTATCTTACCAGCTCTTGCGTTTCCATCCTCGCTTGCGTCCACCATCTTAGTTGGGCTAAGGACAGATGTAACAAAGAACCTCCTTCAGGATGATCTGTTGACGGTGGCTCTCAGGAGTTCCGGCATTGTCATGTTCGTTCATTCTTTGATGTTATCTTACCAGCTCTTGAGTTTCCATCCTCGCTTGCGTCCACCATCTTAGTTGGGCTAAAAACAGATGTAACAAAGAACCTCCTTCAGGATGATCTGTTGACGGTGGCTCTCAGGAGTTCCGGCATTGTCATTTTCGTTCATTCTTTGATGTTATCTTACCAGCTCTTGCGTTTCCATCCTCGCTTGCGTCCACCATCTTAGTTGGGCTAAAAACAGATGTAACAAAGAACCTCCTTCAGGATGATCTGTTGACGGTGGCTCTCAGGAGTTCCGGCATTGTCATGTTCGTTCATTCTTTGATGTTATCTTACCAGCTCTTGCGTTTCCATCCTCGCTTGCGTCCACCATCTTAGTTTGGCTAAAAACAGATGTAACAAAGAACCTCCTTCAGGATGATCTGTTGACGGTGGCTCTCAGGAGTTCCGGCATTGTCATGTTCGTTCATTCTTTGATGTTATCTTACCAGCTCTTGCGTTTCCATCCTCGCTTGCGTCCACCATCTTAGTTGGGCTAAAAACAGATGTAACAAAGAACCTCCTTCAGGATGATCTGTTGACGGTGGCTCTCAGGATTTCCGGCATTGTCATGTTCGTTCATTCTTTGATGTTATCTTACCAGCTCTTGAGTTTCCATCCTCGCTTGCGTCCACCATCTTAGTTGGGCTAAAAACAGATGTAACAAAGAACCTCCTTCAGGATGATCTGTTGACGGTGGCTCTCAGGAGTTCCGGCATTGTCATGTTCGTTCATTCTTTGATGTTATCTTACCAGCTCTTGCGTTTCCATCCTCGCTTGCGTCCACCATCTTAGTTGGGCTAAAAACAGATGTAACAAAGAACCTCCTTCAGGATGATCTGTTGACGGTGGCTCTCAAGAGTTCCGGCATTGTCATGTTCGTTCATTCTTTGATGTTATCTTACCCGCTCTTGCGTTTCCATCCTCGCTTGCGTCCACCATCTTAGTTGGGCTAAAAACAGATGTAACAAAGAACCTCCTTCAGGATGATCTGTTGACGGTGGTTCTCAGGAGTTCCGGCATTGTCATGTTCGTTCATTCTTTGATGTTATCTTACCAGCTCTTGCTTTTCCATCCTTGGTTGCGTCCACCATCTTAGTTGGGCTAAAAACAGATGTAACAAAGAACCTCCTTCAGGATGATCTGTTGACGGTGGCTCTCAGGAGTTCCGGCATTGTCATGTTCGTTCATTCTTTGATGTTATGTTACCAGCTCTTGCGTTTCCATCCTCGCTTGCGTCCACCATCTTAGTTGGGCTAAGGACAGAAGTAACAAAGAACCTCCTTCAGGATGATCTGTTGACGGTGGCTCTCAGGAGTTCCGGCATTGTCATGTTCGTTCATTCTTTGATGTTATCTTACCAGCTCTTGCGTTTCCATCCTCGCTTGCATCCACCATCTTAGTTGGGCTAAGGACAGATGTAACAAAGAACCTCCTTCAGGATGATCTGTTGACGGTGGCTCTCAGGAGTTTCGGCATTGTCATGTTCGTTCATTCTTTGATGTTATCTTACCAGCTCTTGCGTTTCCATCCTCGGTTGCGTCCACCATCTTAGTTGGGCTAAAAACAGATGTAACAAAGAACCTACTTCAGGATGATCTGTTGACGGTGGCTCTCAGGAGTTCCGGCATTGTCATGTTCGTTCATTCTTTGATGTTATCTGACCAGCTCTTGCGTTTCCATCCTCGCTTGCGTCCAACATCTTAGTTGGGGTAAAACAGATGTAACAAAGAACCTCCTTCAGGATGATCTGTTGACGGTGGCTCTCAGGAGTTCCGGCATTGTCATTTTCGTTCCTTCTTTGATGTTATCTTACCAGCTCTTGCGTTTCCATCCTCGCTTGCGTCCACCATCTTAGTTGGGCTAAAAACAGATGTAACAAAGAACCTCCTTCAGGATGATCTGTTGACGGTGGCTCTCAGGAGTTCGGGCATTGTCATGTTCGTTCATTCTTTGATGTTATCTTACCAGCTGTTGCGTTTCCATCCTCGCTTGCGTCCACCATCTTAGTTGGGCTAAAAACAGATGTAACAAAGAACCTCCTTCAGGATGATCTTTTGATGTGGCTCTCAGGAGTTCCGGCATTGTCATTTTCGTTCATTTTTTGATGTTATCTTACCAGCTCTTGCGTTTCCATCCTCGCTTGCGTCCACCATCTTAGTTGGGCTAAAAACAGATGTAACAAAGAACCTCCTTCAGGATGATCTGTTGACGGTGGCTCTCAGGAGTTCCGGCATTGTCATGTTCGTTCATTCTTTGATGTTATCTTACCAGCTCTTGCGTTTCCATCCTCGCTTGCGTCCACCATCTTAGTTGGGCTAAAAACAGATGTAACAAAGAACCTCCTTCAGGATGATCTGTTGACGGTGGCTCTCAGGAGTTCCGGCATTGTCATGTTCGTTCATTCTTTGATGTTATCTTACCAGCTCTTGCGTTTCCATCCTCGGTTGCGTCCACCAGCTTAGTTGGGCTAAAAACAGATGTAACAAAGAACCTCCTTCAGGATGATCTGTTGACGGTGGCTCTCAGGAGTTCCGGCATTGTCATGTTCGTTCATTCTTTGATGTTATCTTACCAGCTCTTGCGTTTCCATCCTAGCTTGCGTCCACCATCTTAGTTGGGCTAAAAACAGATGTAACAAAGAACCTCCTTCAGGATGATCTGTTGACGGTGGCTCTCAGGAGTTCCGGCATTGTCATGTTCGTTCATTCTTTGATGTTATCTTACCAGCTGTTGCGTTTCCATCCTCGGTTGCGTCCACCATCTTAGTTGGGATAAAAACAAATGTAACAAAGAACCTCCTTCAGGATGATCTGTTGACGGTGGCTCTCAGGAGTTCCGGCATTGTCATGTTCGTTCATTCTTTGATGTTATCTTACCAGCTCTTGCGTTTCCATCCTCGCTTGAGTCCACCATCTTTGTTGGGCTAAAACAGATGTAACAAAGAACCTCCTTCAGGATGATCTGTTGACGGTGTCTCTCAGGAGTTCCGGCATTGTCATTTTCGTTGATTCTTTGATGTTATCTTACCAGCTCTTGCGTTTCGATCCTCGCTTGCGTCCACCATCTTAGTTGGGCTAAAAACAGATGTAACAAAGAACTTCCTTCAGGATGATCTGTTGACGGTGGCTCTCAGGAGTTCCGGCATTGTCATGTTCGTTCATTCTTTGATGTTATCTTACCAGCTCTTGCGTTTCCATCCTCCCTTGCGTCCACCATCTTAGTTGGGCTAAGGACAGATGTAACAAAGAACCTCCTTCAGGATGATCTGTTGACGGTGGCTCTCAGGAGTTCCGGCATTGTCATGTTCGTTCATTCTTTGATGTTATCTTACCAGCTCTTGCGTTTCCATCCTTGGTTGCGTCCACCATCTTAGTTGGGCTAAAAACAGATGTAACAAAGAACATCCTTCAGGATGATCTGTTGACGGTGGCTCTCAGGAGTTCCGGCACTGTCATGTTCGTTCATTCTTTGATGTTATGTTACCAGCTCTTGCGTTTCCATCCTCGCTTGCGTCCACCATCTTAGTTGGGCTAAGGACAGAAGTAACAAAGAACCTCCTTCAGGATGATCTGTTGACGGTGGCTCTCAGGAGTTCCGGCATTGTCATGTTCGTTCATTCTTTGATGTTATCTTACCAGCTCTTGCGTTTCCATCCTCGGTTGCGTCCACCATCTTAGTTGGGCTAAGGACAGATGTAACAAAGAACCTCCTTCAGGATGATCTGTTGACGGTGGCTCTCAGGAGTTTCGGCATTGTCATGTTCGTTCATTCTTTGATGTTATCTTACCAGCTCTTGCGTTTCCATCCTCGGTTGCGTCCACCATCTTAGTTGGGCTAAAAACAGATGTAACAAAGAACCTCCGTCAGGATGATCTGTTGACGGTGGCTCTCAGGAGTTCCGGCATTGTCATGTTCGTTCATTCTTTGATGTTATCTTACCAGCTCTTGCGTTTCCATCCTCGGTTGCGTCCACCATCTTAGTTGGGCTAAAAACAGATGTAACAAAGAACCTCCTTCAGGATGATCTGTTGACGGTGGCTCTCAGGAGTTTCGGCATTGTCATGTTCGTTCATTCTTTGATGTTATCTTACCAGCTCTTGCGTTTCCATCCTCGGTTGCGTCCACCATCTTAGTTGGGCTAAAAACAGATGTAACAAAGAACCTCCTTCAGGATGATCTGTTGACGGTGGCTCTCAGGAGTTCCGGCATTGTCATGTTCGTTCATTCTTTGATGTTATCTTACCAGCTCTTGCGTTTCCATCCTCGGTTGCGTCCACCATCTTAGTTGGGCTAAAAACAGATGTAACAAAGAACCTCCTTCAGGATGACCTGTTGACGGTGGCTCTCAGGAGTTCCGGCATTGTCATGTTCGTTCATTCTTTGATGTTATCTTACCAGCTCTTGCGTTTCCTATCTTGGTTGCGTCCACCATCTTAGTTGGGCTAAAAACAGATGTAACAAAGAACCTCCTTCAGGATGATCTGTTGACGGTGGCTCTCAGGAGTTCCGGCATTGTCATGTTCGTTCATTCTTTGATGTTATCTTACCAGCTCTTGCGTTTCCATCCTCGCTTGCGTCCACCATCTTAGTTGGGCTACGGACAGATGTAACAAAGAACCTCCTTCAGGATGATCTGTTGACGGTGGCTCTCAGGAGTTCCGGCATTGTCATGTTCGTTCATTCTTTGATGTTATCTTACCAGCTCTTGCGTTTCCATCCTTGGTTGCGTCCACCATCTTAGTTGGGCTAAAAACAGATGTAACAAAGAACCTCCTTCAGGATGATCTGTTGACGGTGGCTCTCAGGAGTTCCGGCATTGTCATGTTCGTTCATTCTATGATGTTATCTTACCAGCTCTTGCGTTTCCATCCTCGCTTGCGTCCACCATCTTAGTTGGGCTAAGGACAGATGTAACAAAGAACCTCCTTCAGGATGATCTGTTGACGGTGGCTCTCAGGAGTTCCGGCATTGTCATGTTCGTTCATTCTTTGATGTTATCTTACCAGCTCTTGCGTTTCCATCCTCGGTTGCGTCCACCATCTTAGTTGGGCTAAAAACAGATGTAACAAAGAACCTCCTTCAGGATGATCTGTTGACGGTGGCTCTCAGGAGTTTCGGCATTGTCATGTTCGTTCATTCTTTGATGTTATCTTACCAGCTCTTGCGTTTCCATCCTCGGTTGCGTCCACCATCTTAGTTGGGCTAAAAACAGATGTAACAAAGAACCTCCTTCAGGATGATCTGTTGACGGTGGCTCTCAGGAGTTCCGGCATTGTCATGTTCGTTCATTCTTTGATGTTATCTTACCAGCTCTTGCGTTTCCATCCTCGGTTGCGTCCACCATCTTAGTTGGGCTAAGGACAGATGTAACAAAGAACCTCCTTCAGGATGATCTGTTGACAGTGGCTCTCAGGAGTTCCGGCATTGTCATGTTCGTTCATTCTTTGATGTTATCTTACCAGCTCTTGCGTTTCCATCCTCGGTTGCGTCCACCATCTTACTTGGGCTAAAAACAGATGTAACAAAGAACCTCCTTCAGGATGATCTGTTGACGGTGGCTCTCAGGAGTTTCGGCATTGTCATGTTCGTTCATTCTTTGATGTTATCTTACCAGCTCTTGCGTTTCCATCCTCGATTGCGTCCACCATCTTAGTTGGGCTAAGGACAGATGTAACAAAGAACCTCCTTCAGGATGATCTGTTGACAGTGGCTCTCAGGAGTTCCGGCATTGTCATGTTCGTTCATTCTTTGATGTTATCTTACCAGCTCTTGCGTTTCCATCCTCGCTTACGTCCACCATCTTAGTTGGGCTAAAAACAGATGTAACAAAGAACCTCCTTCAGGATGATCTGTTGACGGTGGCTCTCAGGAGTTTCGGCATTGTCATGTTCGTTCATTCTTTGATGTTATCTTACCAGCTCTTGCGTTTCCATCCTCGGTTGCGTCCACCATCTTAGTTGGGCTAAAAACAGATGTAACAAAGAACCTCCTTCAGGATGATCTGTTGACGGTGGCTCTCAGGAGTTCCGGCATTGTCATGTTCGTTCATTCTTTGATGTTATCTTACCAGCTCTTGCGTTTCCATCCTCGCTTGCGTCCACCATCTTAGTTGGGCTAAAAACAGATGTAACAAAGAACCTCCTTCAGGATGATCTGTTGACGGTGGCTCTCAGGAGTTCCGGCATTGCCATGTTCGTTCATTCTTTGATGTTATCTTACCAGCTCTTGCGTTTCCATCCTCGGTTGCGTCCACCATCTTAGTTGGGCTAAAAACAGATGTAACAAAGAACCTCCTTCAGGATGATCTGTTGACGGTGGCTCTCAGGAGTTCCGGCATTGTCATGTTCGTTCATTCTTTGATGTTATCTTACCAGCTCTTGCGTTTCCATCCTCGCTTGCGTCCACCATCTTAGTTGGGCTAAAAACAGATGTAACAAAGAACCTCCTTCAGGATGATCTGTTGACGGTGGCTCTCAGGAGTTCCGGCATTGTCATGTTCGTTCATTCTTTGATGTTATCTTACCAGCTCTTGCGTTTCCATCCTCGGTTGCGTCCACCATCTTAGTTGGGCTAAGGACAGATGTAACAAAGAACCTCCTTCAGGATGATCTGTTGACGGTGGCTCTCAGGAGTTCCGGCATTGTCATGTTCGTTCATTCTTTGATGTTATCTTACCAGCTCTTGCGTTTCCATCCTCGCTTGCGTCCACCATCTTAGTTGGGCTAAAAACAGATGTAAAAAAGAACCTCCTTCAGGATGATCTGTTGACGGTGGCTCTCAGGAGTTCCGGCATTGTCATGTTCGTTCATTCTTTGATGTTATCTTACCAGCTCTTGCGTTTCCATCCTCGCTTGTGTCCACCATCTTAGTTGGGCTAAAAACAGATGTAACAAAGAACCTCCTTCAGGACGATCTGTTGACGGTGGCTCTCAGGAGTTCCGGCATTGTCATGTTCGTTCATTCTTTGATGTTATCTTACCAGCTCTTGCGTTTCCATCCTCGCTTGCGTCCACCATCTTAGTTGGGCTAAAAACAGATGTAACAAAGAACCTCCTTCAGGATGATCTGTTGACGGTGGCTCTCAGGAGTTTCGGCATTGTCATGTTCGTTCATTCTTTGATGTTATCTTACCAGCTCTTGCGTTTCCATCCTCGGTTGCGTCCACCATCTTAGTTGGGCTAAAAACAGATGTAACAAAGAACCTCCTTCAGGATGGTCTGTTGACGGTGGCTCTCAGGAGTTCCGGCATTGTCATGTTCGTTCATTCTTTGATGTTATCTTACCAGCTCTTGCGTTTCCATCCTCGGTTGCGTCCACCATAGTAGTTGGGCTAAAAACAGATGTAACAAAGAAGCTCCTTCAGGATGATCTGTTGACGGTGGCTCTCAGGAGTTCCGGCATTGCCATGTTCGTTCATTCTTTGATGTTATCTTACCAGCTCTTGCGTTTCCATCCTCGGTTGCGTCCACCATCTTAGTTGGGCTAAAAACAGATGTAACAAAGAACCTCCTTCAGGATGATCTGTTGACGGTGGCTCTCAGGAGTTCCGGCATTGTCATGTTCGTTCATTCTTTGATGTTAACTTACCAGCTCTTGCGTTTCCATCCTCGCTTGCGTCCACCATCTTAGTTGGGCTAAAAACAGATGTAACAAAGAACCTCCTTCAGGATGATCTGTTGACGGTGGCTCTCAGGAGTTCCGGCATTGTCATGTTCGTTCATTCTTTGATGTTATCTTACCAGCTCTTGCGTTTCCATCCTCGGTTGCGTCCACCATCTTAGTTGGGCTAAGGACAGATGTAACAAAGAACCTCCTTCAGGATGATCTGTTGACGGTGGCTCTCAGGAGTTCCGGCATTGTCATGTTCGTTCATTCTTTGATGTTATCTTACAAGCTCTTGAGTTTCCATCCTCGCTTGCGTCCACCATCTTAGTTGGGCTAAAAACAGATGTAAAAAAGAACCTCCTTCAGGATGATCTGTTGACGGTGGCTCTCAGGAGTTCCGGCATTGTCATGTTCGTTCATTCTTTGATGTTATCTTACCAGCTCTTGCGTTTCCATCCTCGCTTGTGTCCACCATCTTAGTTGGGCTAAAAACAGATGTAACAAAGAACCTCCTTCAGGACGATCTGTTGACGGTGGCTCTCAGGAGTTCCGGCATTGTCATGTTCGTTCATTCTTTGATGTTATCTTACCAGCTCTTGCGTTTCCATCCTCGCTTGCGTCCACCATCTTAGTTGGGCTAAAAACAGATGTAACAAAGAACCTCCTTCAGGATGATCTGTTGACGGTGGCTCTCAGGAGTTTCGGCATTGTCATGTTCGTTCATTCTTTGATGTTATCTTACCAGCTCTTGCGTTTCCATCCTCGGTTGCGTCCACCATCTTAGTTGGGCTAAAAACAGATGTAACAAAGAACCTCCTTCAGGATGGTCTGTTGACGGTGGCTCTCAGGAGTTCCGGCATTGTCATGTTCGTTCATTCTTTGATGTTATCTTACCATCTCTTGCGTTTCCATCCTCGGTTGCGTCCACCATAGTAGTTGGGCTAAAAACAGATGTAACAAAGAACCTCCTTCAGGATGATCTGTTGACGGTGGCTCTCAGGAGTTCCGGCATTGTCATGTTCGTTCATTCTTTGATGTTATCTTACCAGCTCTTGCGTTTCCATCCTCGGTTGCGTCCACCATCTTAGTTGGGCTAAAAACAGATGTAACAAAGAACCTCCTTCAGGATGATCTGTTGACGGTGGCTCTCAGGAGTTTCGGCATTGTCATGTTCGTTCATTCTTTGATGTTATCTTACCAGCTCTTGCGTTTCCATCCTCGGTTGCGTCCACCATCTTAGTTGGGCTAAAAACAGATGTAACAAAGAACCTCCTTCAGGATGATCTGTTGACGGTGGCTCTCAGGAGTTCCGGCATTGTCATGTTCGTTCATTCTTTGATGTTATCTTACCAGCTCTTGCGTTTCCATCCTCGGTTGCGTCCACCATCTTAGTTGGGCTAAAAATAGATGTAACAAAGAACCTCCTTCAGGATGATCTGTTGACGGTGGCTCTCAGGAGTTCCGGCATTGTCATGTTCGTTCATTCTTTGATGTTATCTTACCAGCTCTTGCGTTTCCATCCTCGGTTGCGTCCACCATCTTAGTTGGGCTAAAAACAGATGTAACAAAGAACCACCTTCAGGATGGTCTGTTGACTGTGGCTCTCAGGAGTTCGGGCATTGTCATGTTCGTTCATTCTTTGATGTTATCTTACCAGCTCTTGCGTTTCCATCCTCGGTTGCGTCCACCATAGTAGTTGGGCTAAAAACAGATGTAACAAAGAACCTCCTTCAGGATGATCTGTTGACGGTGGCTCTCAGGAGTTCCGGCATTGTCATGTTCGTTCATTCTTTGATGTTATCTTACCAGCTCTTGCGTTTCCATCCTCGGTGGCGTCCACCATCTTAGTAGGGCTAAAAACAGATGTAACAAAGAACCTCCTTCAGGATGATCTGTTGACGGTGGCTCTCAGGAGTTCCCGCATTGTCATGTTCGTTCATTCTTTGATGTTATCTTACCAGCTCTTGCGTTTCCATCCTCGGTTGCGTCCACCATCTTAGTTGGGCTAAGGACAGATGTAACAAAGAACCTCCTTTAGGATGATCTGTTGACGGTGGCTCTCAGGAGTTCCGGCATTGTCATGTTCGTTCATTCTTTGATGTTATCTTACCAGCTCTTGCGTTTCCATCCTCGCTTGCGTCCACCATCTTAGTTGGGCTAAGGACAGATGTAACAAAGAACCTCCTTCAGGATGATCTGTTGACGGTGGCTCTCAGGAGTTCCGGCATTGTCATGTTCGTTCATTCTTTGATGTTATCTTACCAGCTCTTGCGTTTCCATCCTCGCTTGCGTCCACCATCTTAGTTGGGCTAAGGACAGATGTAACAAAGAACCTCCTTCAGGATGATCTGTTGACGGTGGCTCTCAGGAGTTCCGGCATTGTCATGTTCGTTCATTCTTTGATGTTATCTTACCAGCTCTTGCGTTTCCATCCTCGGTTGCGTCCACCATAGTAGTTGGGCTAAAAACAGATGTAACAAAGAACCTCCTTCAGGATGATCTGTTGACGGTGGCTCTCAGGAGTTCCGGCATTGTCATGTTCGTTCATTCTTTGATGTTATCTTACCAGCTCTTGCGTTTCCATCCTCGGTTGCGTCCACCATAGTAGTTGGGCTAAAAACAGATGTAACAAAGAACCTCCTTCAGGATGATCTGTTGACGGTGGCTCTCAGGAGTTCCGGCATTGTCATGTTCGTTCATTCTTTGATGTTATCTTACCAGCTCTTGCGTTTCCATCCTCGGTTGCGTCCACCATCTTAGTTGGGCTAAAAACAGATGTAACAAAGAACCTCCTTCAGGATGATCTGTTGACGGTGGCTCTCAGGAGTTTCGGCATTGTCATGTTCGTTCATTCTTTGATGTTATCTTACCAGCTCTTGCGTTTCCATCCTCGGTTGCGTCCACCATCTTAGTTGGGCTAAAAACAGATGTAACAAAGAACCTCCTTCAGGATGATCTGTTGACGGTGGCTCTCAGGAGTTCCGGCATTGTCATGTTCGTTCATTCTTTGATGTTATCTTACCAGCTCTTGCGTTTCCATCCTCGGTTGCGTCCACCATCTTAGTTGGGCTAAAAACAGATGTAACAAAGAACCTCCTTCAGGATGATCTGTTGACGGTGGCTCTCAGGAGTTCCGGCATTGTCATGTTCGTTCATTCTTTGATGTTATCTTACCAGCTCTTGCGTTTCCATCCTCGGTTGCGTCCACCATCTTAGTTGGGCTAAAAACAGATGTAACAAAGAACCACCTTCAGGATGGTCTGTTGACGGTGGCTCTCAGGAGTTCCGGCATTGTCATGTTCGTTCATTCTTTGATGTTATCTTACCAGCTCTTGCGTTTCCATCCTCGGTTGCGTCCACCATAGTAGTTGGGCTAAAAACAGATGTAACAAAGAACCTCCTTCAGGATGATCGGTTGACGGTGGCTCTCAGGAGTTCCGGCATTGTCATGTTCGTTCATTCTTTGATGTTATCTTACCAGCTCTTGCGTTTCCATCCTCGCTTGTGTCCACCATCTTAGTTGGGCTAAAAACAGATGTAACAAAGAACCTCCTTCAGGACGATCTGTTGACGGTGGCTCTCAGGAGTTCCGGCATTGTCATGTTCGTTCATTCTTTGATGTTATCTTACCAGCTCTTGCGTTTCCATCCTCGCTTGCGTCCACCATCTTAGTTGGGCTAAAAACAGATGTAACAAAGAACCTCCTTCAGGATGATCTGTTGACGGTGGCTCTGAGGAGTTTCGGCATTGTCATGTTCGTTCATTCTTTGATGTTATCTTACCAGCTCTTGCGTTTCCATCCTCGGTTGCGTCCACCATCTTAGTTGGGCTAAAAACAGATGTAACAAAGAACCTCCTTCAGGATGGTCTGTTGACGGTGGCTCTCAGGAGTTCCGGCATTGTCATGTTCGTTCATTCTTTGATGTTATCTTACCAGCTCTTGCGTTTCCATCCTCGGTTGCGTCCACCATAGTAGTTGGGCTAAAAACAGATGTAACAAAGAAGCTCCTTCAGGATGATCTGTTGACGGTGGCTCTCAGGAGTTCCGGCATTGCCATGTTCGTTCATTCTTTGATGTTATCTTACCAGCTCTTGCGTTTCCATCCTCGGTTGCGTCCACCATCTTAGTTGGGCTAAAAACAGATGTAACAAAGAACCTCCTTCAGGATGATCTGTTGACGGTGGCTCTCAGGAGTTCCGGCATTGTCATGTTCGTTCATTCTTTGATGTTATCTTACCAGCTCTTGCGTTTCCATCCTCGCTTGCGTCCACCATCTTAGTTGGGCTAAAAACAGATGTAACAAAGAACCTCCTTCAGGATGATCTGTTGACGGTGGCTCTCAGGAGTTCCGGCATTGTCATGTTCGTTCATTCTTTGATGTTATCTTACCAGCTCTTGCGTTTCCATCCTCGGTTGCGTCCACCATCTTAGTTGGGCTAAGGACAGATGTAACAAAGAACCTCCTTCAGGATGATCTGTTGACGGTGGCTCTCAGGAGTTCCGGCATTGTCATGTTCGTTCATTCTTTGATGTTATCTTACAAGCTCTTGAGTTTCCATCCTCGCTTGCGTCCACCATCTTAGTTGGGCTAAAAACAGATGTAAAAAAGAACCTCCTTCAGGATGATCTGTTGACGGTGGCTCTCAGGAGTTCCGGCATTGTCATGTTCGTTCATTCTTTGATGTTATCTTACCAGCTCTTGCGTTTCCATCCTCGCTTGTGTCCACCATCTTAGTTGGGCTAAAAACAGATGTAACAAAGAACCTCCTTCAGGACGATCTGTTGACGGTGGCTCTCAGGAGTTCCGGCATTGTCATGTTCGTTCATTCTTTGATGTTATCTTACCAGCTCTTGCGTTTCCATCCTCGCTTGCGTCCACCATCTTAGTTGGGCTAAAAACAGATGTAACAAAGAACCTCCTTCAGGATGATCTGTTGACGGTGGCTCTCAGGAGTTTCGGCATTGTCATGTTCGTTCATTCTTTGATGTTATCTTACCAGCTCTTGCGTTTCCATCCTCGGTTGCGTCCACCATCTTAGTTGGGCTAAAAACAGATGTAACAAAGAACCTCCTTCAGGATGGTCTGTTGACGGTGGCTCTCAGGAGTTCCGGCATTGTCATGTTCGTTCATTCTTTGATGTTATCTTACCATCTCTTGCGTTTCCATCCTCGGTTGCGTCCACCATAGTAGTTGGGCTAAAAACAGATGTAACAAAGAACCTCCTTCAGGATGATCTGTTGACGGTGGCTCTCAGGAGTTCCGGCATTGTCATGTTCGTTCATTCTTTGATGTTATCTTACCAGCTCTTGCGTTTCCATCCTCGGTTGCGTCCACCATCTTAGTTGGGCTAAAAACAGATGTAACAAAGAACCTCCTTCAGGATGATCTGTTGACGGTGGCTCTCAGGAGTTTCGGCATTGTCATGTTCGTTCATTCTTTGATGTTATCTTACCAGCTCTTGCGTTTCCATCCTCGGTTGCGTCCACCATCTTAGTTGGGCTAAAAACAGATGTAACAAAGAACCTCCTTCAGGATGATCTGTTGACGGTGGCTCTCAGGAGTTCCGGCATTGTCATGTTCGTTCATTCTTTGATGTTATCTTACCAGCTCTTGCGTTTCCATCCTCGGTTGCGTCCACCATCTTAGTTGGGCTAAAAACAGATGTAACAAAGAACCTCCTTCAGGATGATCTGTTGACGGTGGCTCTCAGGAGTTCCGGCATTGTCATGTTCGTTCATTCTTTGATGTTATCTTACCACCTCTTGCGTTTCCATCCTCGGTTGCGTCCACCATCTTAGTTGGGCTAAAAACAGATGTAACAAAGAACCACCTTCAGGATGGTCTGTTGACTGTGGCTCTCAGGAGTTCGGGCATTGTCATGTTCGTTCATTCTTTGATGTTATCTTACCAGCTCTTGCGTTTCCATCCTCGGTTGCGTCCACCATAGTAGTTGGGCTAAAAACAGATGTAACAAAGAACCTCCTTCAGGATGATCTGTTGACGGTGGCTCTCAGGAGTTCCGGCATTGTCATGTTCGTTCATTCTTTGATGTTATCTTACCAGCTCTTGCGTTTCCATCCTCGGTGGCGTCCACCATCTTAGTAGGGCTAAAAACAGATGTAACAAAGAACCTCCTTCAGGATGATCTGTTGACGGTGGCTCTCAGGAGTTCCCGCATTGTCATGTTCGTTCATTCTTTGATGTTATCTTACCAGCTCTTGCGTTTCCATCCTCGGTTGCGTCCACCATCTTAGTTGGGCTAAGGACAGATGTAACAAAGAACCTCCTTTAGGATGATCTGTTGACGGTGGCTCTCAGGAGTTCCGGCATTGTCATGTTCGTTCATTCTTTGATGTTATCTTACCAGCTCTTGCGTTTCCATCCTCGCTTGCGTCCACCATCTTAGTTGGGCTAAGGACAGATGTAACAAAGAACCTCCTTCAGGATGATCTGTTGACGGTGGCTCTCAGGAGTTCCGGCATTGTCATGTTCGTTCATTCTTTGATGTTATCTTACCAGCTCTTGCGTTTCCATCCTCGCTTGCGTCCACCATCTTAGTTGGGCTAAGGACAGATGTAACAAAGAACCTCCTTCAGGATGATCTGTTGACGGTGGCTCTCAGGAGTTCCGGCATTGTCATGTTCGTTCATTCTTTGATGTTATCTTACCAGCTCTTGCGTTTCCATCCTCGGTTGCGTCCACCATAGTAGTTGGGCTAAAAACAGATGTAACAAAGAACCTCCTTCAGGATGATCTGTTGACGGTGGCTCTCAGGAGTTCCGGCATTGTCATGTTCGTTCATTCTTTGATGTTATCTTACCAGCTCTTGCGTTTCCATCCTCGGTTGCGTCCACCATAGTAGTTGGGCTAAAAACAGATGTAACAAAGAACCTCCTTCAGGATGATCTGTTGACGGTGGCTCTCAGGAGTTCCGGCATTGTCATGTTCGTTCATTCTTTGATGTTATCTTACCAGCTCTTGCGTTTCCATCCTCGGTTGCGTCCACCATCTTAGTTGGGCTAAAAACAGATGTAACAAAGAACCTCCTTCAGGATGATCTGTTGACGGTGGCTCTCAGGAGTTTCGGCATTGTCATGTTCGTTCATTCTTTGATGTTATCTTACCAGCTCTTGCGTTTCCATCCTCGGTTGCGTCCACCATCTTAGTTGGGCTAAAAACAGATGTAACAAAGAACCTCCTTCAGGATGATCTGTTGACGGTGGCTCTCAGGAGTTCCGGCATTGTCATGTTCGTTCATTCTTTGATGTTATCTTACCAGCTCTTGCGTTTCCATCCTCGGTTGCGTCCACCATCTTAGTTGGGCTAAAAACAGATGTAACAAAGAACCTCCTTCAGGATGATCTGTTGACGGTGGCTCTCAGGAGTTCCGGCATTGTCATGTTCGTTCATTCTTTGATGTTATCTTACCAGCTCTTGCGTTTCCATCCTCGGTTGCGTCCACCATCTTAGTTGGGCTAAAAACAGATGTAACAAAGAACCACCTTCAGGATGGTCTGTTGACGTTGGCTCTCAGGAGTTCCGGCATTGTCATGTTCGTTCATTCTTTGATGTTATCTTACCAGCTCTTGCGTTTCCATCCTCGGTTGCGTCCACCATAGTAGTTGGGCTAAAAACAGATGTAACAAAGAACCTCCTTCAGGATGATCGGTTGACGGTGGCTCTCAGGAGTTCCGGCATTGTCATGTTCGTTCATTCTTTGATGTTATCTTACCAGCTCTTGCGTTTCCATCCTCGGTTGCGTCCACCATAGTAGTTGGGCTAAAAACAGATGTAACAAAGAACCTCCTTCAGGATGATCTGTTGACGGTGGCTCTCAGGAGTTCCGGCATTGTCATGTTCGTTCATTCTTTGATGTTATCTTACCAGCTCTTGCGTTTCCATCCTCGGTGGCGTCCACCATCTTAGTTGGGCTAAAAACAGATGTAACAAAGAACCTCCTTCAGGATGATCTGTTGACGGTGGCTCTCAGGAGTTCCGGCATTGTCCTGTTCGTTCATTCTTTGATGTTATCTTACCAGCTCTTGCGTTTCCATCCTCGGTTGCGTCCACCATCTTAGTTGGGCTAAGGACAGATGTAACAAAGAACCTCCTTTAGGATGATCTGTTGACGGTGGCTCTCAGGAGTTCCGGCATTGTCATGTTCGTTCATTCTTTGATGTTATCTTACCAGCTCTTGCGTTTCCATCCTCGCTTGCGTCCACCATCTTAGTTGGGCTAAGGACAGATGTAACAAAGAACCTCCTTCAGGATGATCTGTTGACGGTGGCTCTCAGGAGTTCCGGCATTGTCATGTTCGTTCATTCTTTGATGTTATCTTACCAGCTCTTGCGTTTCCATCCTCGCTTGCGTCCACCATCTTAGTTGGGCTAAGGACAGATGTAACAAAGAACCTCCTTCAGGATGATCTGTTGACGGTGGCTCTCAGGAGTTCCGGCATTGTCATGTTCGTTCAGTCTTTGATGTTATCTTACCAGCTCTTGCGTTTCCATCCTCGGTTGCGTCCACCATAGTAGTTGGGCTAAAAACAGATGTAACAAAGAACCTCCTTCAGGATGATCTGTTGACGGTGGCTCTCAGGAGTTCCGGCATTGTCATGTTCGTTCATTCTTTGATGTTATCTTACCAGCTCTTGCGTTTCCATCCTCGGTTGCGTCCACCATAGTAGTTGGGCTAAAAACAGATGTAACAAAGAACCTCCTTCAGGATGATCTGTTGACGGTGGCTCTCAGGAGTTCCGGCATTGTCATGTTCGTTCATTCTTTGATGTTATCTTACCAGCTCTTGCGTTTCCATCCTCGGTGGCGTCCACCATCTTAGTTGGGCTAAAAACAGATGTAACAAAGAACCTCCTTCAGGATGATCTGTTGACGGTGGCTCTCGGGAGTTCAGGCATTGTCCTGTTCGTTCATTCTTTGATGTTATCTTACCAGCTCTTGCGTTTCCATCCTCGGTTGCGTCCACCATCTTAGTTGGGCTAAGGACAGATGTAACAAAGAACCTCCTTTAGGATGATCTGTTGACGGTGGCTCTCAGGAGTTCCGGCATTGTCATGTTCGTTCATTCTTTGATGTTATCTTACCAGCTCTTGCGTTTCCATCCTCGCTTGCGTCCACCATCTTAGTTGGGCTAAAAACAGATGTAACAAAGAACCTCCTTCAGGATGATCTGTTGACGGTGGCTCTCAGGAGTTCCGGCATTGTCATGTTCGTTCATTCTTTGATGTTATCTTACCAGCTCTTGCGTTTCCATCCTCGCTTGCGTCCACCATCTTAGTTGGGCTAAGGACAGATGTAACAAAGAACCTCCTTCAGGATGATCTGTTGACGGTGGCTCTCAGGAGTTCCGGCATTGTCATGTTCGTTCATTCTTTGATGTTATCTTACCAGCTCTTGCGTTTCCATCCTCGCTTGCGTCCACCATCTTAGTTGGGCTAAAAACAGATGTAACAAAGAACCTCCTTCAGGATGATCTGTTGACGGTGGCTCTCAGGAGTTCCGGCATTGTCATGTTCGTTCATTCTTTGATGTTATCTTACCAGCTCTTGCGTTTCCATCCTCGCTTGCGTCCACCATCTTAGTTGGGCTAAAAACAGATGTAACAAAGAACCTCCTTCAGGATGATCTGTTGACGGTGGCTCTCAGGAGTTCCCGCATTGTCATGTTCGTTCATTCTTTGATGTTATCTTACCAGCTCTTGCGTTTCCATCCTCGCTTGCGTCCACCATCTTAGTTGGGCTAAAAACAGATGTAACAAAGAACCTCCTTCAGGATGATCTGTTCACGGTGGCTCTCAGGAGTTCCCGCATTGTCATGTTCGTTCATTCTTTGATGTTATCTTACCAGCTCTTGCGTTTCCATCCTCGCTTGCGTCCACCATCTTAGTTGGGCTAAAAACAGATGTAACAAAGAACCTCCTTCAGGATGATCTTTTGATGTGGCTCTCAGGAGTTCCGGCATTGTCATTTTCGTTCATTCTTTGATGTTATCTTACCAGCTCTTGCGTTTCCATCCTCGCTTGCGTCCACCATCTTAGTTGGGCTAAAAACAGATGTAACAAAGAACCTCCTTCAGGATGATCTGTTGACGGTGGCTCTCAGGAGTTCCGGCATTGTCATGTTCGTTCATTCTTTGATGTTATCTTACCAGCTCTTGCGTTTCCATCCTCGCTTGCGTCCACCATCTTAGTTGGGCTAAAAACAGATGTAACAAAGAACCTCCTTCAGGATGATCTGTTGACGGTGGCTCTCAGGAGTTCCGGCATTGTCATGTTCGTTCATTCTTTGATGTTATCTTACCAGCTCTTGCGTTTCCATCCTCGCTTGCGTCCACCATCTTAGTTGGGCTAAAAACAGATGTAACAAAGAACCTCCTTCAGGATGATCTGTTGACGGTGGCTCTCAGGAGTTCCGGCATTGTCATGTTCGTTCATTCTTTGATGTTATCTTACCAGCTCTTGCGTTTCCATCCTCGCTTGCGTCCACCATCTTAGTTGGGCTAAAAACAGATGTAACAAAGAACCTCCTTCAGGATGATCTGTTGACGGTGGCTCTCAGGAGTTCCGGCATTGTCATGTTCGTTCATTCTTTGATGTTATCTTACCAGCTCTTGCGTTTCCATCCTCGGTTGCGTCCACCATCTTAGTTGGGCTAAAAACAGATGTAACAAAGAACCTCCTTCAGGATGATCTGTTGACGGTGGCTCTCAGGAGTTCCGGCATTGTCATGTTCGTTCATTCTTTGATGTTATCTTACCAGCTCTTGCGTTTCCATCCTCGCTTGCGTCCACCATCTTAGTTGGGCTAAAAACAGATGTAACAAAGAACCTCCTTCAGGATGATCTGTTGACGGTGGCTCTCAGGAGTTCCGGCATTGTCATGTTCGTTCATTCTTTGATGTTATCTTACCAGCTCCTGCGTTTCCATCCTCGCTTGCGTCCACCATCTTAGTTGGGCTAAAAACAGATGTAACAAAGAACCTCCTTCAGGATGATCTGTTGACGGTGGCTCTCAGGAGTTCCGGCATTGTCATGTTCGTTCATTCTTTGATGTTATCTTACCAGCTCTTGCGTTTCCATCCTCGGTTGCGTCCACCATCTTAGTTGGGCTAAGGACAGATGTAACAAAGAACCTCCTTCAGGATGATCTGTTGACGGTGGCTCTCAGGAGTTCCGGCATTGTCATGTTCGTTCATTCTTTGATGTTATCTTACCAGCTCTTGCGTTTCCATCCTCGCTTGCGTCCACCATCTTAGTTGGGCTAAAAACAGATGTAACAAAGAACCTCCTTCAGGATGATCTGTTGACGGTGGCTCTCAGGAGTTCCGGCATTGTCATGTTCGTTCATTCTTTGATGTTATCTTACCAGCTCTTGCGTTTCCATCCTCGCTTGCGTCCACCATCTTAGTTGGGCTAAAAACAGATGTAACAAAGAACCTCCTTCAGGATGATCTGTTGACGGTGGCTCTCAGGAGTTCCGGCATTGTCATGTTCGTTCATTCTTTGATGTTATCTTACCAGCTCTTGCGTTTCCATCCTCGCTTGCGTCCACCATCTTAGTTGGGCTAAAAACAGATGTAACAAAAACCTCCTTCAGGATGATCTGTTGACGGTGGCTCTCAGGAGTTCCGGCATTGTCATGTTCGTTCATTCTTTGATGTTATCTTACCAGCTCTTGCGTTTCCATCCTCGCTTGCGTCCACCATCTTTGTTGGGCTAAAACAGATGTAACAAAGAACCTCCTTCAGGATGATCTGTTGACGGTGGCTCTCAGGAGTTCCGGCATTGTCATTTTCGTTCATTCTTTGATGTTATCTTACCAGCTCTTGCGTTTCCATCCTCGCTTGCGTCCACCATCTTAGTTGGGCTAAAAACAGATGTAACAAAGAACATCCTTCAGGATGATCTGTTGACGGTGGCTCTCAGGAGTTCAAGCATTGTCATGTTCGTTCATTCTTTGATGTTATCTTACCAGCTCTTGCGTTTCCATCCTCGGTTGCGTCCACCATCTTAGTTGGGCTATAAACAGATGTAACAAAGAACCTCCTTCAGGATGGTCTGTTGACGGTGGCTCTCAGGAGTTCCGGCATTGTCATGTTCGTTCATTCTTTGATGTTATCTTACCAGCTCTTGCGTTTCCATCCTCGGTTGCGTCCACCATCTTAGTTGGGCTAAAAACAGATGTAACAAAGAACCTCCTTCAGGATGATCTGTTGACGGTGGCTCTCAGGAGTTCCGGCATTGTCATGTTCGTTCATTCTTTGATGTTATCTTACCAGCTCTTGCGTTTCCATCCTCGCTTGCGTCCACCATCTTAGTTGGGCTAAAAACAGATGTAACAAAGAACCTCCTTCAGGATGATCTGTTGACGGTGGCTCTCAGGAGTTCCGGCATTGTCATGTTCGTTCATTCTTTGATGTTATCTTACCAGCTCTTGCGTTTCCATCCTCGCTTGCGTCCACCATCTTTGTTGGGCTAAAACAGATGTAACAAAGAACCTCCTTCAGGATGATCTGTTGACGGTGGCTCTCAGGAGTTCCGGCATTGTCATTTTCGTTCATTCTTTGATGTTATCTTACCAGCTCTTGCGTTTCCATCCTCGCTTGCGTCCACCATCTTAGTTGGGCTAAAAACAGATGTAACAAAGAACTTCCTTCAGGATGATCTGTTGACGGTGGCTCTCAGGAGTTCCGGCATTGTCATGTTCGTTCATTCTTTGATGTTATCTTACCAGCTCTTGCGTTTCCATCCTCGCTTGCGTCCACCATCTTAGTTGGGCTAAGGACAGATGTAACAAAGAACCTCCTTCAGGATGATCTGTTGACGGTGGCTCTCAGGAGTTCCGGCATTGTCATGTTCGTTCATTCTTTGATGTTATCTTACCAGCTCTTGCGTTTCCATCCTCGCTTGCGTTCACCATCTTAGTTGGGCTAAAAACAGATGTAACAAAGAACCTCCTTCAGGATGATCTGTTGACGGTGGCTCTCAGGAGTTCCGGCATTGTCATGTTCGTTCATTCTTTGATGTTATCTTACCAGCTCTTGCGTTTCCATCCTCGGTTGCGTCCACCATCTTAGTTGGGCTAAAAACAGATGTAACAAAGAACCTCCTTCAGGATGATCTGTTGACGGTGGCTCTCAGGAGTTCCGGCATTGTCATGTTCGTTCATTCTTTGATGTTATCTTACCAGCTCTTGCGTTTCCATCCTCGCTTGCGTCCACCATTTTAGTTGGGCTAAAAACAGATGTAACAAAGAACCTCCTTCAGGATGATCTGTTGACGGTGGCTCTCAGGAGTTCCCGCATTGTCATGTTCGTTCATTATTTGATGTTATCTTACCAGCTCTTGCGTTTCCATCCTCGCTTGCGTCCACCATCTTAGTTGGGCTAAGGACAGATGTAACAAAGAAACTCCTTCAGGATGATCTGTTGACGGTGGCTCTCAGGAGTTCCGGCATTGTCATGTTCGTTCATTCTTTGATGTTATCTTACCAGCTCTTGCGTTTCCATCCTCGCTTGCGTCCACCATCTTAGTTGGGCTAAGGACAGATGTAACAAAGAACCTCCTTCAGTATGATCTGTTGACGGTGGCTCTCAGGAGTTCCGGCATTGTCATGTTCGTTCATTCTTTGATGTTATCTCACCAGCTCTTGCGTTTCCAACCTCGCTTGCGTTCACCATCTTAGTTGGGCTAAAAACAGATGTAACAAAGAACCTCCTTCAGGATGATCTGTTGACGGTGGCTCTCAGGAGTTCCGACATTGTCATGTTCGTTCATTCTTTGATGTTATCTTACCAGCTCTTGCGTTTCCATCCTCGGTTGCGTCCACCATCTTAGTTGGGCTAAAAACAGATGTAACAAAGAACCTCCTTCAGGATGATCTGTTGACGGTGGCTCTCAGGAGTTCCGGCATTGTCATGTTCGTTCATTCTTTGATGTTATCTTACCAGCTCTTGCGTTTCCATCCTCGGTTGCGTCCACCATCTTAGTTGGGCTAAAAACAGATGTAACAAAGAACCTCCTTCAGGATGATCTGTTGACGGTGGCTCTCAGGAGTTCCGGCATTGTCATGTTCGTTCATTCTTTGATGTTATCTTACCAGCTCTTGCGTTTCCATCCTCGGTTGCGTCCACCATCTTAGTTGGGCTAAGGACAGATGTAACAAAGAACCTCCTTCAGGATGATCTGTTGACGGTGGCTCTCAGGAGTTCCGGCATTGTCATGTTCGTTCATTCTTTGATGTTATCTTACCAGCTCTTGCGTTTCCATCCTCGGTTGCGTCCACCATCTTAGTTGGGCTAAGGACAGATGTAACAAAGAACCTCCTTCAGGATGATCTGTTGACGGTGGCTCTCAGGAGTTCCGGCATTGTCATGTTCGTTCATTCTTTGATGTTATCTTACCAGCTCTTACGTTTCCATCCTCGCTTGCGTCCACCATCTTAGTTGGGCTAAAAACAGATCTAACAAAGAACCTCCTTCAGGATGATCTGTTGACGGTGGCTCTCAGGAGTTCCGGCATTGTCATGTTCGTTCATTCTTTGATGTTATCTTACCAGCTCTTGCGTTTCCATCCTCGGTTGCGTCCACCATCTTAGTTGGGCTAAAAACAGATGTAACAAAGAACCTCCTTCAGGATGATCTGTTGACGGTGGCTCTCAGGAGTTCCGGCATTGTCATGTTCGTTCATTCTTTGATGTTATCTTACCAGCTCTTGCGTTTCCATCCTCGCTTGCGTCCACCATCTTAGTTGGGCTAAAAACAGATGTAACAAAGAACCTCCTTCAGGATGATCTGTTGACGGTGGCTCTCAGGAGTTCCGGTATTATCCTGTTCGTTCATTCTTTGATGTTATCTTACCAGCTCTTGCGTTTCCATCCTCGCTTGCGTCCACCATCTTAGTTGGGCTAAAAACAGATGTAACAAAGAACCTCCTTCAGGATGATCTGTTGACGGTGGCTCTCAGGAGTTCCGGCATTGTCAGGTTCGTTCATTCTTTGATGTTATCTTACCAGCTCTTGCGTTTCCATCCTCGGTTGCGTCCACCATCTTTGTTGGGCTAAAAACAGATGTAACAAAGAACCTCCTTCAGGATGATCTGTTGACGGTGGCTCTCAGGAGTTCCGGCATTGTCATGTTCGTTCATTCTTTGATGTTATCTTACCAGCTCTTGCGTTTCCATCCTCGCTTGCGTCCACCATCTTAGTTGGGCTAAAAACAGATGTAACAAAGAACCTCCTTCAGGATGATCTGTTGACGGTGGCTCTCAGGAGTTCCGGCATTGTCGTGTTCGTTCATTCTTTGATGTTATCTTACCAGCTCTTGCGTTTCCACCCTCGCTTGCGTTCACCATCTTAGTTGGGCTAAAAACAGATGTAACAAAGAACCTCCTTCAGGATGATCTGTTGACGGTGGCTCTCAGGAGTTCCGGCATTGTCATGTTCGTTCATTCTTTGATGTTATCTTACCAGCTCTTGCGTTTCCATCCTCGCTTGCGTCCACCATCTTAGTTGGGCTAAAAACAGATGTAACAAAGAACCTCCTTCAGGATGATCTGTTGACGGTGGCTCTCAGGAGTTCCGGCATTGTCATGTTCGTTCATTCTTTGATGTTATCTTACCAGCTCTTGCGTTTCCATCCTCGCTTGCGTCCACCATCTTAGTTGGGCTAAAAACAGATGTAACAAAGAACCTCCTTCAGGATGATCTGTTGACGGTGGCTCTCAGGAGTTCCGGCATTGTCATGTTCGTTCATTCTTTGATGTTATCTTACCAGCTCTTGCGTTTCCATCCTCGCTTGCGTCCACCATCTTAGTTGGGCTAAAAACAGATGTAACAAAGAACCTCCTTCAGGATGATCTGTTGACGGTGGCTCTCAGGAGTTCCGGCATTGTCATGTTCGTTCATTCTTTGATGTTATCTTACCAGCTCTTGCGTTTCCATCCTCGCTTGCGTCCACCTTCTTAGTTGGGCTAAAAACAGATGTAACAAAGAACCTCCTTCAGGATGATCTGTTGAGGGTGGCTCTCAGGAGTTCCGGCATTGTCATGTTCGTTCATACTTTGATGTTATCTTACCAGCTCTTGCGTTTCCATCCTCGCTTGCGTTCACCATCTTAGTTGGGCTAAAAACAGATGTAACAAAGAACCTCCTTCAGGATGATCTGTTGACGGTGGCTCTCAGGAGTTCCGGCATTGTCATGTTCGTTCATTCTTTGATGTTATCTTACCAGCTCTTGCGTTTCCATCCTCGCTTGCGTCCACCATCTTAGTTGGGCTATGGCCAGATGTAACAAAGAACCTCCTTCAGGATGATCTGTTGCCGGTGGCTCTCAGGAGTTCCGGCATTGTCATGTTCGTTCATTCTTTGATGTTATCTTACCAGCTCTTGCGTTTCCATCCTCGCTTGCGTCCACCATCTTAGTTGGGCTAAAAACAGATGTAACAAAGAACCTCCTTCAGGATGATCTGTTGACGGTGGCTCTCAGGAGTTCCGGCATTGTCATGTTCGTTTATTCTTTGATGTTATCTTACCAGCTCTTGCGTTTCCATCCTCGCTTGCGTCTACGATCTTAGTTGGGCTAAGGACAGATGTAACAAAGAGCCTCCTTTAGGATGATCTGTTGACGGTGGCTCTCAGGAGTTCCGGCATTGTCATGTTCCTTCATTCTTTGATGTTATCTTACCAGCTCTTGCGTTTCCATCCTCGCTTGCGTCCACCATCTTAGTTGGGCTAAGGACAGATGTAACAAAGAACCTCCTTCAGGATGATCTGTTGACGGTGGCTCTCAGGAGTTCCGGCATTGTCATGTTCGTTCATTCTTTGATGTTATCTTACCAGCTCTTGCGTTTCCATCCTCGCTTGCGTCCACCATCTTAGTTGGGCTAAGGACAGATGTAACAAACAACCTCCTTCAGGATGATCTGTTGACGGTGGCTCTCAGGAGTTTCGGCATTGTCATGTTCGTTCATTCTTTGATGTTATCTTACCAGCTTTTGCGTTTCCATCCTCGCTTGCGTCCACCATCTTAGTTGGGATAAAAACAGATGTAACAAACAACCTCCTTCAGGATGATCTGTTGACGGTGGCTCTCAGGAGTTCCGGCATTGTCATGTTCGTTCATACTTTGATGTTATCTTACCAGCTCTTGCGTTTCCATCCTCGCTTGCGTTCACCATCTTAGTTGGGCTAAAAACAGATGTAACAAAGAACCTCCTTCAGGATGATCTGTTGACGGTGGCTCTCAGGAGTTCCGGCATTGTCATGTTCGTTCATTCTTTGATGTTATCTTACCAGCTCTTGCGTTTCCATCCTCGCTTGCGTCCACCATCTTAGTTGGGCTATGGCCAGATGTAACAAAGAACCTCCTTCAGGATGATCTGTTGACGGTGGCTCTCAGGAGTTCCGGCATTGTCATGTTCGTTCATTCTTTGATGTTATCTTACCAGCTCTTGCGTTTCCATCCTCGCTTGCGTCCACCATCTTAGTTGGGCTAAGGACAGATGTAACAAAGAACCTCCTTCAGGATGATCTGTTGACGGTGGCTCTCAGGAGTTCCGGCATTGTCATGTTCGTTCATTCTTTGATGTTATCTTACCAGCTCTTGCGTTTCCATCCTCGCTTGCGTCCACCATCTTAGTTGGGCTAAGGACAGATGTAACAAACAACCTCCTTCAGGATGATCTGTTGACGGTGGCTCTCAGGAGTTTCGGCATTGTCATGTTCGTTCATTCTTTGATGTTATCTTACCAGCTTTTGCGTTTCCATCCTCGCTTGCGTCCACCATCTTAGTTGGGATAAAAACAGATGTAACAAACAACCTCCTTCAGGATGATCTGTTGACGGTGGCTCTCAGGAGTTCCGGCATTGTCATGTTCGTTCATTCTTTGATGTTATCTTACCAGCTCTTGCGTTTCCATCCTCGCTTGCGTCCACCATCTTAGTTGGGCTAAAAACAGATGTAACAAAGAACCTCCTTCAGGATGATCTGTTGACGGTGGCTCTCAGGAGTTCCGGTATTATCCTGTTCGTTCATTCTTTGATGTTATCTTACCAGCTCTTGCGTTTCCATCCTCGCTTGCGTCCACCATCTTAGTTGGGCTAAAAACAGATGTAACAAAGAACCTCCTTCAGGATGATCTGTTGACGGTGGCTCTCAGGAGTTCCGGCATTGTCAGGTTCGTTCATTCTTTGATGTTATCTTACCAGCTCTTGCGTTTCCATCCTCGGTTGCGTCCACCATCTTTGTTGGGCTAAAAACAGATGTAACAAAGAACCTCCTTCAGGATGATCTGTTGACGGTGGCTCTCAGGAGTTCCGGCATTGTCATGTTCGTTCATTCTTTGATGTTATCTTACCAGCTCTTGCGTTTCCATCCTCGCTTGCGTCCACCATCTTAGTTGGGCTAAAAACAGATGTAACAAAGAACCTCCTTCAGGATGATCTGTTGACGGTGGCTCTCAGGAGTTCCGGCATTGTCGTGTTCGTTCATTCTTTGATGTTATCTTACCAGCTCTTGCGTTTCCACCCTCGCTTGCGTTCACCATCTTAGTTGGGCTAAAAACA
Organism: Acanthosepion lycidas; assembly: GCA_963932145.1. Lineage (NCBI taxonomy): Eukaryota > Metazoa > Mollusca > Cephalopoda > Sepiida > Sepiidae > Acanthosepion > Acanthosepion lycidas. The sequence goes on from OZ010599.1 coordinate 99,152,336, forward strand.
GATGTAACAAAGAACCTCCTTCAGGATGATCTGTTGACGGTGGCTCTCAGGAGTTCCGGCATTGTCATGTTCGTTCATTCTTTGATGTTATCTTACCAGCTCTTGCGTTTCCATCCTCGCTTGCGTCCACCATCTTAGTTGGGCTAAAAACAGATGTAACAAAGAACCTCCTTCAGGATGATCTGTTGACGGTGGCTCTCAGGAGTTCCGGCATTGTCATGTTCGTTCATTCTTTGATGTTATCTTACCAGCTCTTGCGTTTCCATCCTCGCTTGCGTCCACCATCTTAGTTGGGCTAAAAACAGATGTAACAAAGAACCTCCTTCAGGATGATCTGTTGACGGTGGCTCTCAGGAGTTCCGGCATTGTCATGTTCGTTCATTCTTTGATGTTATCTTACCAGCTCTTGCGTTTCCATCCTCGCTTGCGTCCACCATCTTAGTTGGGCTAAAAACAGATGTAACAAAGAACCTCCTTCAGGATGATCTGTTGACGGTGGCTCTCAGGAGTTCCGGCATTGTCATGTTCGTTCATTCTTTGATGTTATCTTACCAGCTCTTGCGTTTCCATCCTCGCTTGCGTCCACCTTCTTAGTTGGGCTAAAAACAGATGTAACAAAGAACCTCCTTCAGGATGATCTGTTGAGGGTGGCTCTCAGGAGTTCCGGCATTGTCATGTTCGTTCATACTTTGATGTTATCTTACCAGCTCTTGCGTTTCCATCCTCGCTTGCGTTCACCATCTTAGTTGGGCTAAAAACAGATGTAACAAAGAACCTCCTTCAGGATGATCTGTTGACGGTGGCTCTCAGGAGTTCCGGCATTGTCATGTTCGTTCATTCTTTGATGTTATCTTACCAGCTCTTGCGTTTCCATCCTCGCTTGCGTCCACCATCTTAGTTGGGCTATGGCCAGATGTAACAAAGAACCTCCTTCAGGATGATCTGTTGCCGGTGGCTCTCAGGAGTTCCGGCATTGTCATGTTCGTTCATTCTTTGATGTTATCTTACCAGCTCTTGCGTTTCCATCCTCGCTTGCGTCCACCATCTTAGTTGGGCTAAAAACAGATGTAACAAAGAACCTCCTTCAGGATGATCTGTTGACGGTGGCTCTCAGGAGTTCCGGCATTGTCATGTTCGTTTATTCTTTGATGTTATCTTACCAGCTCTTGCGTTTCCATCCTCGCTTGCGTCCACGATCTTAGTTGGGCTAAGGACAGATGTAACAAAGAGCCTCCTTTAGGATGATCTGTTGACGGTGGCTCTCAGGAGTTCCGGCATTGTCATGTTCCTTCATTCTATGATGTTATCTTACCAGCTCTTGCGTTTCCATCCTCGCTTGCGTCCACCATCTTAGTTGGGCTAAGGACAGATGTAACAAAGAACCTCCTTCAGGATGATCTGTTGACGGTGGCTCTCAGGAGTTCCGGCATTGTCATGTTCGTTCATTCTTTGATGTTATCTTACCAGCTCTTGCGTTTCCATCCTCGCTTGCGTCCACCATCTTAGTTGGGCTAAGGACAGATGTAACAAACAACCTCCTTCAGTATGATCTGTTGACGGTGGCTCTCAGGAGTTTCGGCATTGTCATGTTCGTTCATTCTTTGATGTTATCTTACCAGCTTTTGCGTTTCCATCCTCGCTTGCGTCCACCATCTTAGTTGGGATAAAAACAGATGTAACAAACAACCTCCTTCAGGATGATCTGTTGACGGTGGCTCTCAGGAGTTCCGGCATTGTCATGTTCGTTCATACTTTGATGTTATCTTACCAGCTCTTGCGTTTCCATCCTCGCTTGCGTTCACCATCTTAGTTGGGCTAAAAACAGATGTAACAAAGAACCTCCTTCAGGATGATCTGTTGACGGTGGCTCTCAGGAGTTCCGGCATTGTCATGTTCGTTCATTCTTTGATGTTATCTTACCAGCTCTTGCGTTTCCATCCTCGCTTGCGTCCACCATCTTAGTTGGGCTATGGCCAGATGTAACAAAGAACCTCCTTCAGGATGATCTGTTGACGGTGGCTCTCAGGAGTTCCGGCATTGTCATGTTCGTTCATTCTTTGATGTTATCTTACCAGCTCTTGCGTTTCCATCCTCGCTTGCGTCCACCATCTTAGTTGGGCTAAGGACAGATGTAACAAAGAACCTCCTTCAGGATGATCTGTTGACGGTGGCTCTCAGGAGTTCCGGCATTGTCATGTTCGTTCATTCTTTGATGTTATCTTACCAGCTCTTGCGTTTCCATCCTCGCTTGCGTCCACCATCTTAGTTGGGCTAAGGACAGATGTAACAAACAACCTCCTTCAGGATGATCTGTTGACGGTGGCTCTCAGGAGTTTCGGCATTGTCATGTTCGTTCATTCTTTGATGTTATCTTACCAGCTTTTGCGTTTCCATCCTCGCTTGCGTCCACCATCTTAGTTGGGATAAAAACAGATGTAACAAACAACCTCCTTCAGGATGATCTGTTGACGGTGGCTCTCAGGAGTTCCGGCATTGTCATGTTCGTTCATTCTTTGATGTTATCTGACCAGCTCTTGCTTTTCCATCCCCACTTGCGTACCCCATCTTATTTGGGCTAAGGACAGAAGTAACAAAGAACCTCCTTCAGGATGATCTGTTGACGGTGGCTCTCATGAGTTCCGGCATTGTCATGTTCGTTCATTCTTTGATGTTATCTGACCAGCTCTTGCTTTTCCATCCCCACTTGCGTACCCCATCTTAGTTGGGCTAAGGACAGAAGTAACAAAGAACCTCCTTCAGGATGATCTGTTGACGGTGGCTCTCAGGAGTTCCGGCATTGTCATGTTCGTTCATTCTTTGATGTTATCTGACCAGCTCTTGCTTTTCCATCCCCACTTGCGTACCCCATCTTAGTTGGGCTAAGGACAGAAGTAACAAAGAACCTCCTTCAGGATGATCTGTTGACGGTGGCTCTCAGGAGTTCCGGCATTGTCATGTTCGTTCATTCTTTGATGTTATCTGACCAGCTCTTGCTTTTCCATCCCCACTTGCGTACCCCATCTTAGTTGGGCTAAGAACAGAAGTAGCAAAGTACCTCTTTCAGGATGATCTGTTGACGGTGTCTCTCAGCAGTTCTGGCATTGTCATGTTCGTTCATTCTTTGATGTTATCTGACCAGCTCTTGCTTTTCCATCCCCACTTGCGTACCCCATCTTAGTTGGGCTAAGGACAGATGTAACAAAGAACCTCCTTCAGGATGATCTGTTGCCGGTGGCTCTCAGGAGTTCTGGCATTGTCATGTTCGTTCATTCTTTGATGTTATCTGACCAGCTCTTGCTTTTCCATCCCCACTTGCGTACCCCATCTTAGTTGGGCTAAGGACAGAAGTAACAAAGAACCTCCTTCAGGATGATCTGTTGACGGTGGCTCTCTGGAGTTCCGGCATTGTCATGTTCGTTCATTCTTTGATGTTATCTGACCAGCTCTTGCTTTTCCATCCCCACTTGCGTACCCCATCTTAGTTGGGCTAAGAACAGAAGTAACAAAGTACCTCCTTCAGGATGATCTGTTGACGGTGGCTCTCAGGAGTTCTGGCATTGTCATGTTCGTTCATTCTTTGATGTTATCTGACCAGCTCTTGCTTTTCCATCCCCACTTGCGTACCCCATCTTAGTTGGGCTAAGAACAGAAGTAACAAAGTACCTCCTTCAGGATGATCTGTTGACGGTGGCTCTCAGGAGTTCTGACATTGTCATGTTCGTTCATTCTTTGATGTTATCTGACCAGCTCTTGCTTTTCCATCCCCACTTGCGTACCCCATCTTAGTTGGGCTAAGGACAGAAGTAACAAAGAACCTCCTTCAGGATGATCTGTTGCCGGTGGCTCTCAGGTGTTCCGGCATTGTAATGTTCGTTTATTCTTTGATGTTGTCTGACCATTTCTTGCTTTCCGTCCACGCTTACAATGCCTTCCATGGTTCTCTTGCAGGGTCTTTTATGGCGTGTGATTTGGCCAAACTATGGCATCTTCTATCGCTTAATAGTGGTGAGAAGAGAATCCTTTCAACCACCAAGTCTGTTGACCTTGCTCTGTACATAGTCTTTGGTTGAAATAAATGTAAATGAACTTTTAAAAGCTTTTCTAGTTTTAGGAGTTATTGCAGGGTCCATGAGCGGTCATCGGTAACGGATATGTTGTTATGGCGTTGAGATCGTTCACCTCGTAACCGAGCGTACAGCCGCCATATATTAATATAATAAGAAACTCGTTTCTCAAGGACGACAGCTCTGACAGCCACGCCATTAGCGCTAATCGCCAATATAGCACATCCAGACCCCCACAAGTGATCATATTTCTTTTCTATTCAGGGGCACGGCTCATAACAATTTCTCATTATGCCCTTTTACTAAGCGCCATATTCTTGTCACTTGGTACGAAACTGCGAGTTGCCATTTTATTATTTGTCGTGAATGTTTTTGTCGTCCATTTTACTTTCTTGGTCATTTGTAAAAAAATAGAAAAAACACAATTTTCTTCTTCTTCTTCTTCTTCTTCTTCTTCTTCTTCTTCTTCTTCTTCTTCTCTACCATGATGAATTCTGTTGTCTTTTCCCCAAGGGCATCTCCCAGTGCTAAATTCTTACTCTCTTTAGATATTCTTTAAGATAGTGCTTTCTTAATATATACATATTCATCCTTTAATTCTTTAATTTTCATCTCAAGCAAGGCGATAAAGCCTCTAAGACACCAAAAGGTTACTGCGTGTGAAAGAATATGAGACGTTAGCGAGGAGAAAGAAAAGTCAAAATACAGGATTCAGGGATACGAAAAATTGCGATTGATGTTGCATTTAAAATTTTGATGGTTCTAGGTGGCAGAGAAGCAAGAAAGAAGTGGTTTCCACAGGCGAGAATTTCGAGAAGAGACCCTATTAGAACAGATCTTATAGTTATATCTAGCTAATTCAAAATTAAAACGGTGCAACCGAGTTGCCAATCTAGCAGCACGCTTAAATTCGCAAAGTCAACGTAACATATAGGAAAGCTCTATAGAACAGCTGCGATGAAAATATTTTTGGAAAAGGCCGCAGGAAGTCACGTCACGGAGGTGAGAAAATCACTGAAATCGAGATGCCAGGTCAGGATCAGTAACATTACGGATTCTTCTTTGTATATATTTAGGACTACCAGACTATATATGGCAGCAATATTCAATACACAGACAAATGGTTCATTTATAAACGTGCAAAATGAATCTACATTCTTTATCTTATTCGGACTATTGTCCTCATCTTTGTTACCATATTTATCAGAAAATTTTAAAAATGTATAACTGGTAATATTATTTTAAAAGTGTATGGCTGGTAATATTATTTTAAAAATGTATTGCTGGTAATATTATTTTTAAAATCTATAGCTGGTAATATTATTTTAAAAATGTATAACTGGTAATATTATTTTTAAAATGTATTGCTGGTAATATTGATTTAAAAATGTATAGCTGGTAATAATATTTTAAAAATGTATTGCTGGTAATATTATTTTAAAAATGTATAACTGGTAATATTATTTTTAAAATGTATAGCTGGTAATATTTTTTAAAATATATAGCTGGTAATATTTTAAAAATGTATAACTGGTAATATTATTTTAAAAATGTATAACTGGTAATATTATTTTAAAAATGTATAACTGGTAATATTATTTTTAAAATGTATTGCTGGTAATATTGATTTAAAAATGTATAGCTGGTAATAATATTTTAAAAATGTATTGCTGGTAATATTATTTTAAAAATGTATAACTGGTAATATTATTTTTAAAATGTATAGCTGGTAATATTTTTTAAAAATATATAGCTGGTAATATTTTAAAAATGTATAACTGGTAATATTATTTTAAAAATGTATAACTGGTAATATTATTTTAAAAATGTATAGCTGGTAATATTTTAAAAATGTATAACTGGTAATATTATTTTTAAAATGTATAGCTGGTAATAATTTTTTAAAAATGTATAGCTTGTAATATTATTTTAAAAATATATAACTGGTAATATTATTTTAAATATGTATTGCTGGTAATATTTTTTTAAAAATGTATAACTGTTAATATTATTTTAAAAATGTATAGCTGGTAATATTATTTTAAAAATGTATAGCTGGTAATGTTATTTTAAAAATGTATTGCTGGTAATAGTTTGTGTTCCCTTCATAAATTTATCACTGGTAATAATTTTTTACAAATATTCCTGGTATTAAAAGCGATTTTTACCCTTGCATAATGCTGTTTAGCTCAATTTGTGATTTAATTATTTGCTAGTAGCTGAGACTCTAACAGGTGCTACCACCCCGTGTCAGTGTGTTCCTGGGAACACCAGCCATTAAGAGTTGGTTCCACGCTCTTCAAAACCTCCTGATCAGAGGCTTTACTGTTGGGCGTAGTTTATCGTCTTTCCCTGGACGCGGATGTAGTTTATCATCATACCCAGGGCGGATCTTTCGTTGGATATGTCGGACAAGTAAGATTTTATTAATTTTATTTATTTTCTCCAGCATTTTTCATTTCGTGTAAGGAAGCACAAAAACTATCCATATCGTCGATTGTCCTAAGTGCTTTCGGCCTTTTCTTAAGCAATTTTCAATGGGGGGTTGTTTTTGCTTTAGTCAGATTATTTTCTTGTTTTGACTGTGATATGTATTGTTAGTGAATTATAGTAGCAGCGATTTCGAGCCCTCGTTTGTTGGGAATGGATGGAAGTCGAGTGGGCGACTTTATATTTTCAAAATACTTTCAACATTCCATTGCCATTGTAAAACAAGGGAAGACTGATAGTGGAGAGAGCAGTTTGATGTACACGGCTTCTCTTATAACGAGGTGTTTTCTACAATTTGATTTACAAATGGATCTAATGTTATCTACCAAATGTCTTTCTTAAGGGCTGTTATAGATTATAGGTTGATAATTTTTTTTATAGAGCTCAGCCATGCCAGGTTACATGTGAGGCGTCTACTCAAAGCGGCGGACCTATGGCTAATATAATAAATTGATTTATGACTAAAAACACACTCCTGTACTGGGCAGTGAAATTGAAACACTATATTGGTCATCGCCAGTTTACATTTATTATTATTGATTACTAACTACAAGTTTTGCGGTTTTCCATTTTCTGTCATATATTAGGTTGGTGCAAAAATAATGTCGTTTTCTTACATAGTAACATGTGAGAAAACGACATTATGTTTGCACCAGCCTAATATCATGAATGTCTGGGCAGCAATCTTCCTTTACAAAATCTTCCGTTAAGTACGACTGACATGGAAAATTTTATTAACTTTTATTTAGTCCCCCCCCAGCTACGTAGCTTATGTTGGCGACAGTTTTTTGTTAGCGATAGACGCAGCAATAGCTTCGTTCATGGATTACTTACTGAGTGTTTCGTGCTCAATAAAGATATTATTCAAAATGTCAAAAACTCTTGCATTAATATGTTTTTTTTGTGATTATTTTTTGTGAGTAGTGGTTATATTTTGTATGCATACAGAAAGTATAAAACATTATTTTCATGTGAAATCTTAATTTCACGACTTAAAAATCTGTGTGAGCATTACATGACTATCGTTATTATCTTTATCTGTATGGTATTATTATAGGTGCGTGGGCGGCTGGACGTGATGAGTGCCGTAGCGTTGGTAGAATATTAACTTTGCGTTACTATTTTATTATTTTGTGTCAATTTCTGTGTTAATATGCCAAATATGTCCACCAAACACAAGTTTTAGTGGGGGATATATTTGTGTCAGTCCGCTGAAGAGGGTACGGTAAGCAGTGTACAGTAATTGGTATGAGTGGTGTCCCACTTGTTTACAACTCAATGGTAAAAGCTTGCATTTTATACCCGACATATAAGTCGACCTCTAGTTTTGGAAATATTCTTTTAGGTTTGAAATCTCGACTAGTACGACACAATTTACGGTATTTTTGAAGGTATAGCAAAAGCTTAAAGGGCGCCAATAATAGTGACAAGGATTATATATTCAATGCAGATAATCATTACAAGAGATACAGTCTTGTACTAGACAGCAAAATTAGTATACAACATTAGACAATTTAAGTTTATACCTTAAGATTGTATGTTGAATTCACTAATTTGTTAAAAGATTTGACTGCGTTGTTGTTATGCAATAAAAGCCGCTTGAAGAAGCAGTTTTCAGTAATTTAAGCCTTTTGTAGACAATTCTCTCTGAATTTTACTTACGTCTATGACGGCCGAAATATGAATGTCATTCTCACTACCGGACCCGCAAGATGCAATTATAAAGAATATTGTATTATGAGTGCTTATTACAAAGAGACCAACAAGGCATTTAGTTGTAAACCATTGGAGTCTTCGTGCTTTTTAAGGCGTTTACTCAGCTGCTGGACGTGATGGGTGCCGTAATGTTAGTAGAATAGGCTTAGAAACTCCACTTGTACGCCGCAATTTTTGGCATCCCTGTCAATCCATTGTCTTTTGCCTTGAACATGTATGTAACCTATTTCCCATCGTTTGTTATGATATATTTGAGAAAAAGTTAATTAGGGTGATATATTCGCCATTAGAATTGGTTCCTAAAAAGCTAAATTACTTATGACTAATAGTTATTTCGAGTACATTTATTATCTTTAGTGTTAATAGGCATAGTAATTTTCTCGTGTAGTTCTCGTGCTGTTAATGTCAGATCTGTTCGACAGATACAGACGTTCAGCGGTCGACCTTTCCGTAACCCCTTTCAAAAAGTATGACTTGAACCTTGAAAAACAGAGAAGAAGAAGAAGAAGAAGAAGAAGAAGAAGAAGACCGAAAAAGACGAAGAGAGAAGAAAGACAAACACAAGGAAAAAGGAGGAGAAGCAGAAGAAAGACGATGAAGGACAAAGTCTAAGGAAACGATCATTAGACAAAAGACACACAGAAAGAATGAGGGTGGGAAAAGAGAAATAAAAAGAAATACAGAAAGGAAAGAAGAAGAAGAAGAAGAAGAAGAAGAAGAAGAAGAAGAAGAAGAAGAAGAAGAAGAAGAAGAAGAAGAAGAACGCTGTATCAAGCTTGTTTAGCACTGCGTCAATTGGGCTGCAAATTCCATTTTAGACATCTTAAACGAAATGGAATACATCTGGCCAATATGCCTTCACTAATCCGTGGCCGTTTTGGTTCACGACGTCTTTGCTAATCTTTTAAAGAACAATAAAATACAAAAAAAAACTCTATTACCACAAATCTTTTGTGTTGAGGAGTGACGTTTCGCTTAAAATTACTAGAAATAAATATGGTTGCCGGCGTGGCAAACAAGATTCTCGATTGATAAATCTTTTATTATTTTTGCACCAACCCAATAAAACGGCATAAATAATGTCTTCAAACCCCGGGAGATTAATTAATGTAACGGATACCGGCGTAGAATTGAGAAGCCGACTTCAAATTCTGGCCTTGTCCGTTTTCATTGCACAAAATGAAAAATGTGAAAAGCCTGAATCTGTTTCTTCTCCCCTAGACTATGGGTTAAATAACACTGCCTACTGGATAGTCCAAGAAAAAGAAAATCCTGAATTCCAAACTGTGGAGAAGACAATGGAAAATCACTCAACCGATCAATATGTGCATCTCGAGTTGAAATCCTGGAGGTACAGACTGTTAGAGGTACATTTAGGAATATTTTGTGATTTTATTTATTTAGCTAATAACTTTAGATCGGGAAATATCTTAACGCCCAGCTATGAGTTAAACAGCAGGCTAACCTGGGTTCTCTAGAAACCTGCCTTAGAGAAGGAAAAATCTGAATTCAAGGCAATGGGGCAATATTCCGCTATCTTCCTAAGAATCCAGAACATTTCACAGATAATAAAGGAAAGGAAACTGTGGAGGTATATATTTGGCTTTGTCCTGAAGGGATATAGCATTGTAATAAAAATCACAAAGTACTTCTTCTCCCGCCAAACGTTTGGTTTGGTTTGGTTTGGTTTTTGTTTTACGGCATATCAACCTCAATGTTATTTAATACCGACAATTTTTTTTTTAAATCTATTCCGGGTTATATTTTTTCCTTCAAAAACTCTATTTCTGGGAACATTTTCCCTTCAAATATGTATCGCTGGTAGTTTTTTCCCCAAAAATGTATTGCTGGTAATATTTTCTTTTTTTTACAAAGACCTATTTTTACACTTACATGGAGTTTTGACCCCAGTTTAGGGGTTAACTATTTGCCCATAGCTGTGACCTTAACAGCTGCTACCACCCCGGGTCAGAGTAGACCTGGGAACACCAGCAATTAAGAGGTGGTTCCTCTTTCCTCAAAACCTCATGATTAGAGGCCTTGCTGTTGGACATAGTTTATCGTCATACCCAGGACACTGATGTAGTTCATCATTTTACCCATGGCGCGGATATAGGTTATCGTCTTACCCAGGACGCGTATGTTGTTTATCATCATAACGAGGACGCGGATGTAGATTATCGACTTACCCATCCGGCGGATGTAGTTTATAGTCTTACCCAGGCAGCGGATATAGTTTATCCTTATAAGTAGGACAGTCCGCCAAACGCATAAGACTTTAATTTCATGACGTATAAAAGGAGTCATTTACCAAGCTGGGACACGCGTTTGGGCTCCCCATTGAGAATCAAACTTACAGCAAAGATTTTATCATTACGCTTTTAAAATGACTTATAGTTCAAAGACATTTTCTCACCTTCGCTGTAATCACCTGTCATAACATGTGAACCTATGTTCAGTTTAGACTCCGTACCATTATCTACAGAAAAGTTCCACTATCTATTAGTCAAACAATGTGTTAACCAAGGGTCTCTATAAATTTACTGTGGATAATTCTCGCGATTGAAACATGTTCTGGACATTTTCTCAGTCGGTCTTCGATTATCACAACGCGGGATGTTTAATGACAAAAGTGATAAAAGCATAAACAAAAAAATATATATATAAATTAAATTGACTGGGATATATGCCACAAAACAGGTATCTTTTTTTAAAACGAGAATGAATTTAAAATTTATCAGCGTCCACGCTCATTCGTGCGCGCATGTGCAGTGGCAACAACGTAAATATCTCTTCAGTCTAATGAATTCGTAAGGAATGAAATGCATCAAGCGAAAACTTCTACTTTAACATAGATTCTCCTAATATACATATATATATATATATATATATATATATATATATATATATATATGTGTGTGTGTGTGTGTGTGTGTGTATTTCAAAATAAATTATTCTAAAATTCGCTAATATATATATATATATATATATATAATATATATATATTATATACATATATTATATATATTAAGTATATATACAATATAATATATATGTTATAAGACTCTAATTATAACAATTTGAATATTTCATTATATATATATATATATATATATATATATATATATATATATATATATATTTCATATATATATATTATAGCGAATTTTAGAATAACTTATTTTGAAATTTACTGAGTTTTATAAGCACATACATTCATCTTATTACATTCTAAGTATACAGGGAAGTGCAATCATTTTAACAAAGGGGCTGTAGGGTATTCATTTTCACTGATAATTATTGTATCAAAATAGGTAGGGTAGGGGTGCCTTTTCAAGCGAATGATGACATACGCAGTGGCTCAGCTAGAGTACACGTCATTCGGGGCGGTCCGCTGAAATGTCACCCCAATGACCCCGATTCACCCTATGCTGAATCGTTAGCTGTAGCTAAATTTTCATACATGCTCTACCTCTACTTTACTCTACTGACTGGTACGTTACTGTTTACATGTATGATCCAAGACAAAATCCAATACCACGATGGAATATTAAGTTAAAAATTTAAAAGAATAGTTTTTGGAATCGGAAAATAGGCACAAATTTTTCCGATTCCGATACCGTTTCCGATAACCCCCAAAAGTTCCGATTTTTCCGATTCTCGATTCCGATTCCGATTCCGATTAATCGTCCCAACACTAGAAGATATATTCAAAAGTATCTCGCTCACTCAATGGAAAATTGTATCTCAGCGAATTGATACACAGGCAAGACTGAAATTGTTGCACTTTTGGCTTCGTATTTCGCTTTGTTGTTATTAATGATGCAGAGTTAAAACACCATATCATCCGATAAAATGTTACAACAATGTCTCTTGTTGGTAACCAAGATTGTAGCAACTGAAACACATGAAAGCTGAAAACATTGCTATTTTTCCTACTCACAAATTTCCCGACAATTTATTAGAAAATTTCTGACGGGGGGGTAGGACAAAATTGGGAGGGTCATAAATTATTTCGGTGGGGGGTCATATGCCCGCCTGCGAAACCCTGTGTCTCCACCACTGTTCTCAGACTATTTTTGGCACCTTAGCCTGGTTGAAAAAATTTGTTGGGGGTGACATTGTGTCACCCCTCCTGTGCTGGCACCCCGGGCGGTCGCCCCCTTCGCCCCACCTTAGCTACGCCACTGGACATACGTTCAACGCATGCCGCCTGCTCTTTTTTACCGACAAAAAGCTTTTCGGCACTTTTGTTGCGCCGTTTAATTTGTAATTGTATACATAAAGATTTTTTTTTTTCTAAAAATGTTTGTTTATATATGAATCTGTCGTATTGAACTACAGTTTTAAAATGTAACAGAATTACTTCAATTATTTTAAAATTATTCTTAAATATCAAATATAAATATGTATATTTCATTTATCAGTTTTTTTTGGTTTTTTTTAGTTAAACATTACTTAAGAAAAAGTTTTAACAAAGAATAGCTATTTCATTTCTTTGATTAAATAATTTTTTATTTTTTATAAACCGAGTAATATATAGTTTCTCGTGTATGCACAAAGGACATGGGTCATTTAATGACCTACATATTCTAGCTTTTCTTATTAATTTCTATTTCACAGTAGTAGTGGTTTCATTTAAGTGCCAGAAATATTTCAATAGGGACGTCTGATCACCTTGTTAAAATGATTGAATTTCTCTATATCCTTAGAAACTAATATTATAAATTTATGTGCTTATAAAATTCAGTAAAATAAGCTATTCTAAATTTCGATTGAAAGGACTAGGGACTTTAATTTAATTCTATAATTGAATATGTAGGTTTTAGCTTCTGTTTTTGAAACATGGTAATTCCTGTGTAGCGATGGAACCAAATTTTTAGATAAGTGGATTTTTAATATTTATGCTCTGTAGATTTGCATTGAGCACTCTTTTGTAAAAATAAAAATATTAATAAAAACACCGGATTATATATCTTGTTATTCTTTCTCTTTATTATAATATATATATATATATACGTGTGTGTCTGTATATATATATACATATATAATATATACATGTAAAATGTGTGTATGCAGGGTCAAAACTCACATCAATCCAACTATATATATATATATATATGTGTGTGTGTGTGTGTGTGTGTGTGTGTGTGTGTGTGTGTGTGTGTGTGTGTGGGTGGAGGTGTAATGGTTAGCAAGATTGTCTCACGAGATCTATTACAACTATGTAGTGAGTTCGATAATTTCGGTCTTGGGCCACATCTAAGCTACTCTAAGAAAATAGCCATTTTAGGCACCCCCGAGGTGGTGTAATGGTTAGTAAAACTTGTCTCGCTAGAACAATTAGGACTGAGTAATGAGTTTGATTCTCACTGGCTGCCCATACTTTCGGCCTTGGGAAATCATTATATATATATATATATATATATATATATATATATATATATATATATATATATATATATATATATATATTATAGTTGATGACATGACGTTGTCTGGGGGTGTTGACAATGCCACGAAAGAGCTATAGGGGAAAGTGGAGAGCCATGATCGCCTACGTACAGAAATGACACGGCACATAAAAAGAAAGATGATTGCACTGAGGCCATTAAACCTACTCAAATATCACATAGCCAATTTTTTGCCGCATAAGTTTCAGGGCTTCTGTTGATCATAAAAATGACCGGGTACTACTCCAAGTCCACCCGTCTGACATATGAGCTTTTAGGTTGGTGCAAAAATAATGTCGTTTTCTCACATAGTAACATATGTGAGGAAACGACATTATTTTGCACCAACCTAATATCACACCTACCGACACCTTCTGAACACTTCCGTCTACCCAATTCAGCTCGCAAGATTTGGGTCAGTTTGCGATCTGGTTATGTTAGGGACTTTCGAAAGGTGCCGTTCGATGAATCTCCCTCACAACGATAACACCAGGCAGTCGCCTTCCTGACCAACCGTTTATGGTAAGACTCGGACAAAAGTCTCATGGTCAGAAAGCGAACGCCCCCAGCCATCCGGGCTGAGTAAGGTGATAACAGTTAAATATCTGTATGTTTTATAACACTCACATTCGTGATTTCATACTTATGCGTATTTCATTAATTTAGGATCCCATTATAATCTATACATCTGTACCTTAATCTGGCCCTATGGAACGAGAGCAATATACCTACATGGATTAAATAAAGGATTCGAACGTCTATGAAGGTCATATGGATCCACAGACACCTAAAAAGGGTCGGAGATAGATAGATAGATAGATAGATAGATAGATAGATAGATAGATAGATAGATAGATATTAATAGTCTTAGATAGATAGATAGATAGATAGATAGATAGATAGATAGATAGATATTAATACTCTTTTATATATATATATATATATATATATATATATATATATAGAAAGATAGATAGAAACTAATAGTCTGAGATAGATAGATAGATAGATAGATAGATAGATAGATAGATAGATATGAACATTTACGAATTGGTTATCAGTTTTCAGCCCACCAAAAACAAAAAGCTCTCCTTGTTCATCAGTGTCAAGCTGAGAAATGTTCAGCACGTGCCTGCGTAATTGAGGACCTCAAGTTAGTGGTCCTGAATCGTGAGATAATTTATTTATGCCAATGTATATGTGAGGGCGCGCCGGCGACCAGAGTGCGTCTACAATCGTGTCCGGCCTCGTTCCGTCGCCAATTTCCGGCACACGTTCCCGTCACACAATGCACAAGAAGCGACTTCATTTACGCCCTTTCTTAATTCACTGAGCAGACTCGGTGAATCAAATCACGCGTCAACATTTTACTTGAAGTAACGAGCTCCCATTCTTCATGGCGTCGCTGGGCACGCGCGCAACGCATGCTCTCTCGTCTATATAATTGCTGCATCTTTTTCTCTCTAGTTTCAAACAAGAGATATAAGACGTGTAACAATTTAAATCACCCGGGATGAATATGGGAAACGTAGTTTGTATACACGGTCGCTGTTGTAATTTCCCAGTGAAGACTTTGGTACCATTCCTGGAAACATTCTTGGAACTTTATTGAAGTAGGATCCTCCCAAATTTATTGAAATGAGATTGTTGCATCTTTATTAAAATCAAATTGTTGGAAATTTATGGAAATAAGATTCTCGCAACTTTATTGATACTTGGAAATGTATTGAAATGAGATTATTGCAAATTTACTGAAATAAAATTCTTGCAACTTTAATGAAATAAGATTCTTAGAACTTTATCAAAATTATATTTTGCAACTGTATTGAAATGATGGAGGGGGCCCGGTGGAGTAATGGATAGCGGCTCGGATTGAGGAATCGTAAAGCCGAGTTCGAATTCCAGTCGAATCCATTTCATTAAATGCTAATAACCTTGGGAAAGTTATGAATCCTCCTCTTCTCCCCCACTAGCTATGGGTAAAAAGCAGGGCAGATCGGGTTCTATAGCCTTGGATGGCAACTGGTCTACCATCACAAGAAATGGCAACCTACTGCAGAAAAAGATACATGATCACCCAAGCGTGTATCACGCATGGCACATAAATGACTGATATTTACTTACGTACTTGTACCTTTGGGAAAGGTATGAATCCTCTACTTCTCCCCCCAGCTATGGGTAACTAGCAGGGAAGATCGGGTTCTATATACTTGGAAAAGGTAGGAATCCTCTTCTTCTCCCCTCAGCTAGGGGTAACTAGCAGGAGAGACCGGGTTCTATCGCCTTGGGAAAGGTATGAATCCTCTTCTTCTCCTTCTAGCTATGGGTAACTAGCAGGGCAGACCCGGTTCTATAGCCTGGGGAAAGGTATGAATCCTCTTCTTCTCCCCCCAGCTATGGGTAAATAGCAGGACAGACCGGGTTCTATCGCCTCGGATGCCAATTTGTCTACCTCAGTAAGAAATGGCAACCTACTGCGAGAAAAAATCTCAGTCATGTATCGAAAGCTACATGATCGCCGAAGCGTGTACCACATGTGGCATATAACTGACTGACTGACTGACTGAAATGCGATGCTGGAACTTTATTGAAATAAATTTCTTGGAAATCTATTGTAATGATATTCTTGCCACTTTATTGAAATGAGATTCTTGGAATTGTATTAAATAAAATTCTTGGAAATTTATTAAAATGTGATACTTGCAACTTTATTGAATTGAGATTATTGGAACTTTATTGAAATGTGGTTTATATCAGGAGTTCTAGTCATAGTAGTATCAATAACAGGATTATTAGTATTAATAGTTGTAACAGCTGTACTAGTCTTGAATGTACTCATAGAATCGTCATCAAAATAATCCGGCTCATCTTTTTTCCATTTGGATTTGTTTTCCAATTCTCCCTTTTATTTCCATTTTGTTCACTTCATTAAAATCGCTTCATCGTCGCCATTTTTATACCTCGGTCAGCGTCCATGCACAAAAAGAATTTCCATTATATTTCTTTACGCACCGACGTTGTATGCGAGGAATTTTGTGTAAGAAATCTTAATTTTGATGTTGAAATCGAAGAATAGATTCGATTACAACAAAGCACAGAATGGGTAAAAAATAAAAATGCTTTTGAGATCAGAAAACCAGAAGTGTGATGATTCATTTATAAGAATCATTTTCACAAAATGAATCTTTCTGCTGACTAACTTAATAATTGGTAAATGGATTCCGCTGACTGAATAAATGGGAGACAGGATATTATAATATTCAGGGCATTATTTTAGGATTTAAATGATGATAATCTATAATATTCTTCTTTTTATTCCTTCCTTTATTCATTCCTGCATCCATAGATTCCACTTTCATTATATCTTCTAATGTCTTATCTATTAAATGGTAGACAGGATATTATAATATTCAGGGCCTTATTTTAGATTTAAATGATGATAATCTATAATATTCTTCTTTTTATTCCTTCCTTTATTCATTCCTGCATCCATAGATTCCACTTTCATTATATCTTCTAATGTCTTATCTATTAAATGGTAGACAGGATATTATAATATTCAGGGCATTATTTTAGATTTAAATGATGATAATCTATAATATTCTTCTTTTTATTCCTTCCTTTATTCATTCCTGCATCCACAGATTGCACTTTAATTATATCTTCTAATGTCTTATCTATTAAATGGTAGACAGGATATTATAATATTCAGGGCCTCATTTGAGATTTAAATGATGATAATCTATAATATTCTTCTTTTTATTCCTTCCTTTATTCATTCCTGCATCCACAGATTCCACTTTCATTATATCTTCTAATGTCTTATCTATTAAATGGTAGACAGGATATTATAATATTCAGGGCCTTATTTTAGGATTTAAATGATGATAATCTATAATATTCTTCTTTTTATTCCTTCCTTTATTCATTCCTGCATCCATAGATTCCACTTTCATTATATCTTCTAATGTCTTATCTATTAAATGGTAGACAGGATATTATAATATTCAGGGCCTCATTTGAGATTTAAATGAAGATAATCTATAATAGTCTTCTTTTTATTCCTTCCTTTATTCATTCCTGCATCCATAGATTCCACTTTCATTATATCTTCTACTGTCTTATCTATTAAATGGTAGACAGGGTATTATAATGTTCAGGGCATTATTTTAAATTTAAATGATGATAATCTATAATATTCTTCTTTTTATTCCTTCCTTTATTCATTCCTGCATCCATAGATTCCACTTTCATTATATCTTCTAATGTCTTATCTATTAAATGGTAGACAGGGTATTATAATATTCAGGGCATTATTTTAGATTTAAATGATGATAATCTATAATATTCTTCTTTTTATTCCTTCCTATATTCATTCCTGCATCCATAGATTCCACTTTCATTATATCTTCTAATGTCTTATCTATTAAATGGTAGACAGGATATTATAATATTCAGGGCATTATTTTAGATTTAAATGATGATAATCTATAATATTCTTCTTTTTATTCCTTCCTTTATTCATTCCTGCATCCATAGATTCCACTTTCATTATATCTTCTAATGTCTTATCTATTAAATGGTAGACAGGATATTATAATATTCAGGGCATTATTTTAGATTTAAATGATGATAATCTATAATATTCTTCTTTTTATTCCTTCCTTTATTCATTCCTGCATCCATAGATTCCACTTTCATTATATCTTTTAATGTCTTATCTATTAAATGGTAGACAGGGTATTATAATGTTCAGGGCATTATTTTAGATTTAAATGATGATAATCTATAATATTCTTCTTTTTATTCCTTCCTTTATTCATTCCTGCATCCATAGATTCCACTTTCATTATATCTTCTAATGTCTTATCTATTAAATGGTAGACAGGATATTATAATATTCAGGGCATTATTTTAGATTTAAATGATGATAATCTATAATATTCTTCTTTTTATTCCTTCCTTTATTCATTCCTGCATCCATAGATGCCACTTTCATTATATCTTCTAATGTCTAATCTATTAAATGGTAGACAGGATATTATAATGTTCAGGGCATTATTTTAGATTTAAATGATGATAATCTATAATATTCTTCTTTTTATTCCTTCCTTTATTCATTCCTGCATCCATAGATTCCACTTTCATTATATCTTCTAATGTCTTATCTATTAATTGGTAGACAGGATATTATAATATTCAGGGCATTATTTTAGATTTAAATGATGATAATCTATAATATTCTTCTTTTTATTCCTTCCTTTATTCATTCCTGCATCCATAGATTCCACTTTCATTATATCTTCTAATGTCTTATCTATTAAATGGTAGAGAGGATATTATAATATTCAGGGCATTATTTTAGATTTAAATGATGATAATCTATAATATTCTTCTTTTTATTCCTTCCTTTATTCATTCCTGCATCCATAGATTCCACTTTCATTATATCTTCTAATGTCTTATCTATTAAATCGTAGACAGGATATTATAATATTCAGGGCATTATTTTAGATTTAAATGATGATAATCTATAATATACTTCTTTTTATTGTTTCCTTTATTCATTCCTGCATCCATAGATTCCACTTATATTATATCTTCTAATGTCTTAACTATTAAATCGTAGACAGGATATTATAATATTCAGGGTATTATTTTAGATTTAAATGATGATAATCTATAATATTCTTCTTTTTATTCCTTCCTTCATTCATTCCTGCATCCATAGATTCCACTTTCATTATATCTTCTAATGTCTTATCTATTAAATGGTAGACAGGATATTATAATAGTCAGGGCATTATTTTAGGATTTAAATGATGATAATCTATAATATTCTTCTTTTTATTCCTTCCTTTATTCATTCCTGCATCCATAGATTGCACTTTCATTATATCTTCTAATGTCTTATCTATTAAATGGTAGACAGGATATTATAATATTCAGGGCATTATTTTAGATTTAAATGATGATAATCTATAATATTCTTCTTTTTATTCCTTCCTTTATTCATTCCTGCATCCATAGATTGCACTTTCATTATATCTTCTAATGTCTTATCTATTAAATGGTAGACAGGATATTATAATAGTCAGGGCATTATTTTAGATTTAAATGATGATAATCTATAATATTCTTCTTTTTATTCCTTCCTTTATTCATTCCTGCATCCATAGATTCCACTTTCATTATATCTTCTAATGTCTTATCTATTAAATGGTAGACAGGATATTATAATATTCAGGGCATTATTTTAGATTTAAATGATGATAATCTATAATATTCTTCTTTTTATTCCTTCCTTTATTCATTCCTGCATCCATAGATTCCACTTTCATTATATCTTCTAATGTCTTATCTATTAAATGGTAGACAGGATATTATAATATTCAGGGCATTATTTTAGATTTAAATGATGATAATCTATAATATTCTTCTTTTTATTCCTTCCTTTATTCATTCCTGCATCCATAGATTCCACTTTCATTATATCTTCTAATGTCTTATCTATTAAATGGTAGACAGGGTATTATAATGTTCAGGGCATTATTTTAGATTTAAATGATGATAATCTATAATATTCTTCTTTTTATTCCTTCCTATATTCATTCCTGCATCCATAGATTCCACTTTCATTATATCTTCTAATGTCTTATCTATTAAATGGTAGACAGGATATTATAATATTCAGGGCATTATTTTAGATTTAAATGGTGATAATCTATAATATTCTTCTTTTTATTCCTTCCTTTATTCATTCCTGCATCCATAGATTCCACTTTCATTATATCTTCTAATGTCTTATCTATTAAATGGTAGACAGGATATTATAATATTCAGGGCATTATTTTAGATTTAAATGATGATAATCTATAATATTCTTCTTTTTATTCCTTCCTTTATTCATTCCTGCATCCATAGATTCCACTTTCATTATATCTTTTAATGTCTTATCTATTAAATGGTAGACAGGGTATTATAATGTTCAGGGCATTATTTTAGATTTAAATGATGATAATCTATAATATTCTTCTTTTTATTCCTTCCTTTATTCATTCCTGCATCCATAGATTCCACTTTCATTATATCTTCTAATGTCTTATCTATTAAATGGTAGACAGGATATTATAATATTCAGGGCATTATTTTAGATTTAAATGATGATAATCTATAATATTCTTCTTTTTATTCCTTCCTTTATTCATTCCTGCATCCATAGATTCCACTTTCATTATATCTTCTAATGTCTAATCTATTAAATGGTAGACAGGATATTATAATGTTCAGGGCATTATTTTAGATTTAAATGATGATAATCTATAATATTCTTCTTTTTATTCCTTCCTTTATTCATTCCTGCATCCATAGATTCCACTTTCATTATATCTTCTAATGTCTTATCTATTAATTGGTAGACAGGATATTATAATATTCAGGGCATTATTTTAGATTTAAATGATGATAATCTATAATATTCTTCTTTTTATTCCTTCCTTTATTCATTCCTGCATCCATACATTCCACTTTCATTATATCTTCTAATGTCTTATCTATTAAATGGTAGAGAGGATATTATAATATTCAGGGCATTATTTTAGATTTAAATGATGATAATCTATAATATTCTTCTTTTTATTCCTTCCTTTATTCATTCCTGCATCCATAGATTCCACTTTCATTATATCTTCTAATGTCTTATCTATTAAATGGTAGACAGGATATTATAATATTCAGGGCATTATTTTAGATTTAAATGATGATAATCTATAATATTCTTCTTTTTATTCCTTCCTTTATTCATTCCTGCATCCATAGATTCCACTTTCATTATATCTTCTAATGTCTTATCTATTAAATGGTAGACAGGATATTATAATATTCAGGGCATTATTTTAGATTTAAATGATGATAATCTATAATATTCTTCTTTTTATTCCTTCCTTTATTCATTCCTGCATCCATAGATTCCACTTTCATTATATCTTCTAATGTCTTATCTATTAAATGGTAGACAGGGTATTATAATGTTCAGGGCATTATTTTAGATTTAAATGATGATAATCTATAATATTCTTCTTTTTATTCCTTCCTATATTCATTCCTGCATCCATAGATTCCACTTTCATTATATCTTCTAATGTCTTATCTATTAAATGGTAGACAGGATATTATAATATTCAGGGCATTATTTTAGATTTAAATGGTGATAATCTATAATATTCTTCTTTTTATTCCTTCCTTTATTCATTCCTGCATCCATAGATTCCACTTTCATTATATCTTCTAATGTCTTATCTATTAAATGGTAGACAGGGTATTATAATGTTCAGGGCATTATTTTAGATTTAAATGATGATAATCTATAATATTCTTCTTTTTATTCCTTCCTATATTCATTCCTGCATCCATAGATTCCACTTTCATTATATCTTCTAATGTCTTATCTATTAAATGGTAGACAGGATATTATAATATTCAGGGCATTATTTTAGATTTAAATGGTGATAATCTATAATATTCTTCTTTTTATTCCTTCCTTTATTCATTCCTGCATCCATAGATTCCACTTTCATTATATCTTCTAATGTCTTATCTATTAAATGGTAGACAGGATATTATAATATTCAGGGCATTATTTTAGATTTAAATGATGATAATCTATAATATTCTTCTTTTTATTCCTTCCTTTATTCATTCCTGCATCCATAGATTCCACTTTCATTATATCTTTTAATGTCTTATCTATTAAATGGTAGACAGGGTATTATAATGTTCAGGGCATTATTTTAGATTTAAATGATGATAATCTATAATATTCTTCTTTTTATTCCTTCCTTTATTCATTCCTGCATCCATAGATTCCACTTTCATTATATCTTCTAATGTCTTATCTATTAAATGGTAGACAGGATATTATAATATTCAGGGCATTATTTTAGATTTAAATGATGATAATCTATAATATTCTTCTTTTTATTCCTTCCTTTATTCATTCCTGCATCCATAGATTCCACTTTCATTATATCTTCTAATGTCTAATCTATTAAATGGTAGACAGGATATTATAATGTTCAGGGCATTATTTTAGATTTAAATGATGATAATCTATAATATTCTTCTTTTTATTCCTTCCTTTATTCATTCCTGCATCCATAGATTCCACTTTCATTATATCTTCTAATGTCTTATCTATTAATTGGTAGACAGGATATTATAATATTCAGGGCATTATTTTAGATTTAAATGATGATAATCTATAATATTCTTCTTTTTATTCCTTCCTTTATTCATTCCTGCATCCATAGATTCCACTTTCATTATATCTTCTAATGTCTTATCTATTAAATGGTAGAGAGGATATTATAATATTCAGGGCATTATTTTAGATTTAAATGATGATAATCTATAATATTCTTCTTTTTATTCCTTCCTTTATTCATTCCTGCATCCATAGATTCCACTTTCATTATATCTTCTAATGTCTTATCTATTAAATGGTAGACAGGATATTATAATATTCAGGGCATTATTTTAGATTTAAATGATGATAATCTATAATATTCTTCTTTTTATTCCTTCCTTTATTCATTCCTGCATCCATAGATTGCACTTTCATTATATCTTCTAATGTCTTATCTATTAAATGGTAGACAGGATATTATAATAGTCAGGGCATTTTTTTAGATTTAAATGATGATAATCTATAATATTCTTCTTTTTATTCCTTCCTTTATTCATTCCTGCATCCATAGATTCCACTTTCATTATATCTTCTAATGTCTTATCTATTAAATGGTAGACAGGATATTATAATATTCAGGGCATTATTTTAGATTTAAATGATGATAATCTATAATATTCTTCTTTTTATTCCTTCCTTTATTCATTCCTGCATCCATAGATTCCACTTTCATTATATCTTCTAATGTCTTATCTATTAAATGGTAGACAGGATATTATAATATTCAGGGCATTATTTTAGATTTAAATGATGATAATCTATAATATTCTTCTTTTTATTCCTTCCTTTATTCATTCCTGCATCCATAGATTCCACTTTCATTATATCTTCTAATGTCTTATCTATTAAATGGTAGACAGGGTATTATAATGTTCAGGGCATTATTTTAGATTTAAATGATGATAATCTATAATATTCTTCTTTTTATTCCTTCCTTTATTCATTCCTGCATCCATAGATTCCACTTTCATTATATCTTCTAATGTCTTATCTATTAAATGGTAGACAGGATATTATAATATTCAGGGCATTATTTGAGATTTAAATGATGATAATCTATAATATTCTTCTTTTTATTCCTTCCTTTATTCATTCCTGCATCCATAGATTCCACTTTCATTATATCTTCTAATGTCTTATCTATTAAATGGTAGACAGGATATTATAATATTCAGGGCATTATTTGAGATTTAAATGATGATAATCTATAATATTCTTCTTTTTATTCCTTCCTTTATTCATTCCTGCATCCATAGATTCCACTTTCATTATATCTTCTAATGTCTTATCTATTAAATGGTAGACAGGATATTATAATATTCAGGGCATTATTTTAGATTTAAATGATGATAATCTATAATATTCTTCTTTTTATTCCTTCCTTTATTCATTCCTGCATCCATAGATTCCACTTATATTACATCTTCTAATGTCTTATCTATTCATTGGTAGACAGGATATTATAATATTCAGGGCATTATTTTAGATTTAAATGATGATAATCTATAATATTCTTCTTTTTATTCCTTCCTTTATTCATTCCTGCATCCATAGATTCCACTTTCATTATATCTTCTAATGTCTTATCTATTAAATGGTAGACAGGGTATTATAATGTTCAGGGCATTATTTTAGATTTAAATGATGATAATCTATAATATTCTTCTTTTTATTCCTTCCTTTATTCATTCCTGCATCCATAGGTTCCACTTTCATTATATCTTCTAATGTCTTATCTATTAAATGGTAGACAGGATATTATAATATTCAGGGCATTATTTTAGATTTAAATGATGATAATCTATAATATTCTTCTTTTTATTCCTTCCTTTATTCATTCCTGCATCCATAGATTCCACTTTCATTATATCTTCTAATGTCTTATCTATTAAATGGTAGACAGGGTATTATAATGTTCAGGGCATTATTTTAGATTTAAATGATGATAATCTATAATATTCTTCTTTTTATTCCTTCCTTTATTCATTCCTGCATCCAGAGATTCCACTTTCATTATATCTTCTAATGTCTTATCTATTAAATGGTAGACAGGGTATTATAATGTTCAGGGCATTATTTTAGATTTAAATGATGATAATCTATAATATTCTTCTTTTTATTCCTTCCTTTATTCATTCCTGCATCCATAGATTCCACTTTCATTATATCTTCTAATGTCTTATCTATTAAATGGTAGACAGGATATTATAATATTCAGGGCATTATTTTAGATTTAAATGATGATAATCTATAATATTCTTCTTTTTATTCCTTCCTTTATTCATTCCTGCATCCATAGATTCCACTTTCATTATATCTTCTAATGTCTTATCTATTAAATGGTAGACAGGATATTATAATATTCAGCGCATTATTTTAGATTTAAATGATGATAATCTATAATATTCTTCTTTTTATTCCTTCCTTTATTCATTCCTGCATCCATAGATTCCACTTTCATTATATCTTCTAATGTCTTATATATTAAATGGTAGACAGGGTATTATAATATTCAGGGCATTATTTTAGATTTAAATGATGATAATCTATAATATTCTTCTTTTTATTCCTTCCTTTATTCATTCCTGCATCCATAGATTCCACTTTCATTATATCTTCTAATGTCTTATCTATTAAATCGTAGACAGGATATTATAATATTCAGGGCATTATTTTAGATTTAAATGATGATAATCTATAATATTCTTCTTTTTATTGTTTCCTTTATTCATTCCTGCATCCATAGATTCCACTTTCATTATATCTTCTAATGTCTTAACTATTAAATCGTAGACAGGATATTATAATATTCAGGGTATTATTTTAGATTTAAATGATGATAATCTATAATATTCTTCTTTTTATTCCTTCCTTTATTCATTCCTGCATCCATAGATTCCACTTTCATTATATCTTCTAATGTCTTATCTATTAATTGGTAGACAGGATATTATAATATTCAGGGCATTATTTTAGATTTAAATGATGATAATCTATAATATTCTTCTTTTTATTCCTTCCTTTATTCATTCCTGCATCCATAGATTCCACTTTCATTATATCTTCTAATGTCTTATCTATTAATTGGTAGACAGGATATTATAATATTCAGGGCATTATTTTAGATTTAAATGATGATAATCTATAATATTCTTCTTTTTATTCCTTCCTTTATTCATTCCTGCATCCATAGATTCCACTTTCATTATATCTTCTAATGTCTTATCTATTAAATGGTAGACAGGATATTATAATATTCAGGGCATTATTTTAGATTTAAATGATGATAATCTATAATATTCTTCTTTTTATTCCTTCCTTTATTCATTCCTGCATCCATAGATTCCACTTTCATTATATCTTCTAATGTCTTATCTATTAATTGGTAGACAGGATATTATAATATTCAGGGCATTATTTTAGATTTAAATGATGATAATCTATAATATTCTTCTTTTTATTCCTTCCTTTATTCATTCCTGCATCCATAGATTGCACTTTCATTATATCTTCTAATGTCTTATCTATTAAATGGTAGACAGGGTATTATAATGTTCAGGGCATTATTTTAGATTTAAATGATGATAATCTATAATATTCTTGTTTTTATTCCTTCCTTTATTCATTCCTGCATCCATAGATTGCACTTTCATTATATCTTCTAATGTCTTATCTATTAAATGGTAGACAGGGTATTATAATGTTCAGGGCATTATTTTAGATTTAAATGATGATAATCTGTAATATTCTTCTTTTTATTCCTTCCTTCATTCATTCCTGCATCCATAGATTCCACTTTCATTATATCTTCTAATGTCTTATCTATTAAATGGTAGACAGGATATTATAATAGTCAGGGCATTATTTTAGATTTAAATGATGATAATCTATAATATTCTTCTTTTTATTCCTTCCTTTATTCATTCCTGCATCCATAGATTCCACTTTCATTATATCTTCTAATGTCTTATCTATTAAATGGTAGACAGGGTATTATAATGTTCAGGGCATTATTTTAGATTTAAATGATGATAATCTATAATATTCTTCTTTTTATTCCTTCCTTCATTCATTCCTGCATCCATAGATTCCACTTTCATTATATCTTCTAATGTCTTATCTATTAAATGGTAGACAGGATATTATAATAGTCAGGGCATTATTTTAGGATTTAAATGATGATAATCTATAATATTCTTCTTTTTATTCCTTCCTTTATTCATTCCTGCATCCATAGATTCCACTTTCATTATATCTTCTAATGTCTTATCTATTAAATGGTAGACAGGATATTATAATATTCAGGGCATTATTTTAGATTTAAATGATGATAATCTATAATATTCTTCTTTTTATTCCTTCCTTTATTCATTCCTGCATCCATAGATTCCACTTTCATTATATCTTCTAATGTCTTATCTATTAAATGGTAGACAGGATATTATAATATTCAGGGCATTATTTTAGATTTAAATGATGATAATCTATAATATTCTTCTTTTTATTCCTTCCTTTATTCATTCCTGCATCCATAGATTGCACTTTCATTATATCTTCTAATGTCTTATCTATTAAATGGTAGACAGGATATTATAATAGTCAGGGTGTTATTTTAGATTTAAATGATGATAATCTATAATATTCTTCTTTTTATTCCTTCCTTTATTCATTCCTGCATCCATAGATTCCACTTTCATTATATCTTCTAATGTCTTATCTATTAAATGGTAGACAGGATATTATAATAGTCAGGGCATTATTTTAGGATTTAAATGATGATAATCTATAATATTCTTCTTTTTATTCCTTCCTTTATTCATTCCTGCATCCATAGATTGCACTTTCATTATATCTTCTAATGTCTTATCTATTAAATGGTAGACAGGATATTATAATATTCAGGGCATTATTTTAGATTTAAATGATGATAATCTATAATATTCTTCTTTTTATTCCTTCCTTTATTCATTCCTGCATCCATAGATTGCACTTTCATTATATCTTCTAATGTCTTATCTATTAAATGGTAGACAGGATATTATAATAGTCAGGGCATTATTTTAGATTTAAATGATGATAATCTATAATATTCTTCTTTTTATTCCTTCCTTTATTCATTCCTGCATCCATAGATTGCACTTTCATTATATCTTCTAATGTCTTATCTATTAAATGGTAGACAGGGTATTATAATGTTCAGGGCATTATTTTAGATTTAAATGATGATAATCTATAATATTCTTCTTTTTATTCCTTCCTTCATTCATTCCTGCATCCATAGATTGCACTTTCATTATATCTTCTAATGTCTTATCTATTAAATGGTAGACAGGATATTATAATAGTCAGGGCATTATTTTAGGATTTAAATGATGATAATCTATAATATTCTTCTTTTTATTCCTTCCTTTATTCATTCCTGCATCCATAGATTCCACTTTCATTATATCTTCTAATGTCTTATCTATTAAATGGTAGACAGGATATTATAATATTCAGGGTATTATTTTAGATTTAAATGATGATAATCTATAATATTCTTCTTTTTATTCCTTCCTATATTCATTCCTGCATCCATAGATTGCACTTTCATTATATCTTCTAATGTCTTATCTATTAAATGGTAGACAGGGTATTATAATGTTCAGGGCATTATTTTAGATTTAAATGATGATAATCTATAATATTCTTCTTTTTATTCCTTCCTTCATTCATTCCTGCATCCATAGATTGCACTTTCATTATATCTTCTAATGTCTTATCTATTAAATGGTAGACTGGATATTATAATAGTCAGGGCATTATTTTAGGATTTAAATGATGATAATCTATAATATTCTTCTTTTTATTCCTTCCTTTATTCATTCCTGCATCCATAGATTCCACTTTCATTATATCTTCTAATGTCTTATCTATTAAATGGTAGACAGGATAATATAATATTCAGGGCATTATTTTAGATTTAAATGATGATAATCTATAATATTCTTCTTTTTATTCCTTCCTTTATTCATTTCTGCATCCATAGATTGCACTTTCATTATATCTTCTAATGTCTTATCTATTAAATGGTAGACAGGGTATTATAATGTTCAGGACATTATTTTAGATTTAAATGATAATCGATATATTCTTTTTATTCCTTCCTTTATTCATTCCTGCATCCATAGATTCCACTTTCATTATATCTTCTAATGTCTTATCTATTAAATGGTAGACATGATATTATAATAGTCAGGGTGTTATTTTAGATTTAAATGCATCTAGTATAACTATAATATTTCAAGATTATGTGTAACCTCGTAGGTTTTTATACGCCATTAAATAATGAAACATAGATCTTACACTTTTCATGTGTTTATATTTCACGCATAATGGCCGTATGATTAAGGAAATCAAAATTGCCATGATGATTTATGTTCTTAGTTTATAGACATTTGCATGCACCTCTAACTTCATATCTGCATCTTCTGCTTATAATAATGTTGTAAACCGGACCTATGTCGGCTGTTTTCTCTCTTTTGTAAATCGAACCTATGTCTGCTTTTTTGTCTCTTTTGTAAACCGGACTGATGTGTGCCTTTTTGTCTCTGTTGCAAACTGGAAGTATGTCTACCTTTTTGTCTCTGGTGTAAACCGGACCCATGTCTACTTTTTTGTCTCTGTTGTAAAACGAACCTATGTCTGCCTTTTTGTCTCTGTTGTAAAACGAACCTATGTCTGCCATTTTGTCTCTGTTGTAAACAGGACCTATGTCTCCCTTTTTGTCTTTGTTGTAAAAGGTACCTATGTCTGCCTTTTTGTCTCTGTTTTAAACAGGACGTATATCTCCCTTTTTGTTTCTGTTGTAAAACGAATCTATGTCTGCCTTTTTGTCTCTGTTTCAAACCGGACGTATGTCTGCCTTTTTGTGACTGTTGTAAACCGGACCTATGTCTGCCTTTTTTCTCTGTTGTAAACCGGACCTATGTCTGCCTTTTTGTCTCTGTTGTAAACCGGACCTATGTCTACCTTTTTGTCTCTGTTTTAAACCGACGTATGTCTGCCTTTTTGTCTATGTTGTAAACAGGACCTATGTTTACCTTTTTTTCTCTGCTGCAAACCGAACCTATATCTGCCTTTTTGTCTCTGTTTTAAACCGGACCTATGTCTTCGTTTTTGTCTCTGTTGTAAACCGGACCTGTCTCCCTTTTTGTCTCGGTTGAAAACCGGACCTATGTCTGCCTTTTTGTCTTCGTTGTAAAATGAAGCTATGTCTGCCTTTTTGTCTCTGTTTCAAACCGGACGTATGTCTGCCTTTTTGTGCCTGTTGTAAACCGGGCCTATGTCTGCCTTTTTTCTCTGTTGTAAACCGGACCTATGTCTGCCTTTTTGTCTCAGTTGTATACCGGACCTATGTCTGCCTTTTTGTCTCAGTTGTATACCGGACCTATGTCTGCCTTTTTGTCTCTCTTGTAAACCGGACCTATGTCTACCTTTTTGTCTCTGTTTTAAACCGACGTATGTCTGCCTTTTTGTCTATGTTGTAAACGGGACCTATGTTTACCTTTTTTTCTCTGCTGCAAACCGGACCTATATCTGCCTTTTTGTCTCTGTTGTAAACCGACCCATGTCTGCCTTTTTGTCTCTGTTTTAAACCGGACCTATGTCTTCGTTTTTGTCTCTGTTGTAAACCGGACCTATGTCTCCCTTTTTGTCTCGGTTGAAAACCGGACCTATGTCTCCCTTTTTGTCTTCGTTGTAAAATGAACCTACGTCTGCCTTTTTGTCTCTGTTTTAAACAGGACGTATGTCTCCCTTTTTGCCTCTCTTGTAAACCGGACCTGTCTACCTTTTTGTCTCTGTTGAAAACCTGACCTACCTCTGCCCTTTTGTCTCTCTAGTGAACCGAACCCATGTTTGCCTTTTTGTCTCTGTTGTACACCAGACCTTTGTCTGCCTTTTTCTCTCTTTTGTAAACCGAACCTATGTCTGGCATTTTGTCTCTCTTGTAAACCGGACTGATGTGTGCCTTTTTGTCTCTGCTTTAAACCGGACCTATGTCTGCCTTTTGGTGTGTGCTGTAAAACGAACCTTTTTGTCTCTGCTTTAAACCGGACCCATGTCTACCTTTTTGTCTCTGTTGTAAACCGGACTTAAGTCTCCCTTTTTGTCTTTGCTGTAAAGGGAACCTAAGTCTGCCTTTTTGTCTCTGTTTTAAACAGGACGTATGTCTGCCTTTTTGTCTCTGTTGTGAACCGGACCTATGTCTGCCTTTTTGTCTCTGTTTTAAACCGGACCTATGTTTGCCTTTTTGTCTATGTTGTAAAACGGACCTATATCTGCCTTTTTTTTTCTGTTCCAACCCTAACCTACTTCTATCTTTTTATCTCTGTTGTTAACTGAACATATGTCTATCTTTTTGACAAAAATTTCGAATATTTCGTATTCTGGAACGATTGTCCAGGATTCCTAAGTCGTTTTGTCGATTATCTGATTCGTCGGACGGCGTTGAGTAAAAGCCACTTTGAAATCTTGAACTTTGCCCTGCTTCACACAACCTTTTAGAGTTCGACGGAAATAGATTTCGAACTGTAGGACCTTCCCAGTTTTTTTTTTGTTTTGTTTTTTTTTGCGCCAAAAACGACCTTTAGAGCGCAGACGATATACAGTAGCGACCAATAATTATAAAACGCATGTTTAAAAATAAAAATAAAATTTAATTTCCTACAGATGCTATCGTGATAAGAATTCCAGTAAACACTTTGAAATTTGTTATTCAAACCTTGTTTTCTACGTGACGTTACACCGCAAATCAATGTTATTGTTCTCCTTCAACTGTTCTGCTTCTTTTACAAATATGTCCGTCTACTCAGGACCGTTTCTGTATTTTCAAAAACCGCAGAAGCGACCTGTTGTCTCTACCGCAACTCTAATGAACGGAGTTTAGTTACAATTCAAGCATTTACACCAACAGAGCTACATACGATTTTGAACGCAGAGTTATCTTTCTCCTAAACTGGTTGCCAATCACAGCTAGAGAATTCTCTCTACCCTCCTATTTAACCCATAGAGGGGGGAGAGATTGCCTGAAAGTAAATGTAACGGCTTCGAACGAAATTCGCTGATTTTACCTACCACACCTCTAACATTCACAACGCATATTAAAATGGCTACACTAAGAACAAAGGGTAAAGATTTTTTTAAAAATAAATATATATTTAAAAATATTACTCTTAGGTTAGTAATAGATGGGGTTAGAGACGACATTTATTTTTATTTACTTACTAGCTGAATTACCCACACCTTGCTCGGTGTCACTCATTTTTTTTGTAAGAAAATAATGATTGATTTTAAATCATTGTTATAATTTGTGGAGAAAAATTATGTATTTCACTATTACTCAATGATCTTGTCGATGTGACCTCCATCTTCTGGTTTTCTCCTTCTATATTTTGGATAGGAGTCCTACTTTTGTTCAAATTTAAATTTAATTTAAATCAAAGGGAAAACAATTTTCAGTGGAGGTGTGTGCAAAAGCAGCTTAATCTGACCCCTTTGAAATGCATTTGATCCAATACTTGATTGAATGAATTGATGAGCAGATTTCAACATTGATATGACAGTTAAATTGTCGCAACAAATATGTATTGTAAGGCACTACCCACTGATTAGTGATTTCTTGCTCAACTTGACGTCCATATTGTCTCAATTTGATCTTGCCGATGTAACCTCCATCTTCTGGCTTTCACCTTCTATATTTTGGATAGGATTCATTTCCTAGTTCTATAATAGTTATATCAAAGGGAGAATCTTTCAGTGGGAAGAGGTGTGCCGTGACAGAGTTGGTCGGTAGTATTATGCATCTGTTTGCATGCAATTTATTATTGCAGATTATGTTATTATTTTTTGTTTCAGTTGTATATTTTGTATGCCTTTCTTCTTGCATTGTGGATGAAATGATATGGGTATTGTAGATTTTTGAATGTGTTTTCTATGTATCCGCAATAATAAATTGCATGCAAACAGATACATAATACTACCGACCAACTCTGTCACATCCACTATCCAGAACCACTTATCCCATCTAAATAATCTTAAAATAGTCACAAACACTTCCAAAATCATTATGGATATACTCAGATCCTCAAACACTAATAGCAATAATATTTCTGAAGCAGGCATTTATAAAATACATTGCCAAAACTGTTCCTCCCAATATATTGGAGAAACAAGGAGAAATTTAAAAATAACGCATTTATGATCACAAAAGAGACCTCACAAAAAACAACTTAGTTAATGCACTAGTCATACATAGAAATAAATTCAACCATAATTTTGATTTTGAAAATGCTGCACTCATAAAAAAAGAAAATAACTCACTCAGAAGAAAAATCCTCGAGAGTGCCGCCATTAAATATTATCCAAATATTCATCTACGCCCAGGTTTTTTCCCTATTTCACCTGTCTTTACAGAATTACTACTCTCACAAGCAAATGTACACAAAGTACAAGAAATCAACAGAAAATGGTTGAATCCATCAACACAATAAAAACAATATTTCCACACGTGACAGTACTTGACGTAATTTTCAGTTGAAAATATGAATATAATAGCGTTCTCTAAATTCTTCCAGTTGCTAAGAACATTTTTGTTATTATTAGTTACTTTGTTTAAATAAATTCATTTCGTTTTGCTTTGAGAAAGTCCACATTGGACGAAACGCGTCGGCAACTATTACAGTCTTTCCTATTGTTATCTATATTTAAAAATATTGTCTTTTTTTACAGGTTAACTCTGAGAAATTTTTCTTTTTTTTTTTGGTTTTTGATCTAACAATTTTTATACATTGAGTAGCCTTTTTCGTAATATTTTACATTTCTTAACACAGTCTTTACTTATTAAATACAGTAAAAAAAAATGCACATTGTGCTTGTGATGAGTTATAATAAGAACTCTGGTTTGAATATATTTTCCATTCAATGTATCTAATACAAAAGATATGAAACTAATTTGGCTTTATTCTTGAAACAATAACATTCAGATATTAAGATATCAGTTTGTAAGCAAAAACTTCCAGAAATTAAACGAATGTTAAAACTAAATTCTCAAAAATTGGTAAAATCTATGAATTTAATTTTTGTTGTTAATGCTTATCATACCAAACCCCAGCATTCACACCGGTAAATCGGGTCTCGCTAAGCGCGGTGATATCAAAATCATGTCAAGCAAGCTCAGCTCCTATGAATGCCATCTGCCGTTGAGGACGGTGACTAGACTAACACATGATATCCTAAAGGGTTCGAATGTTCCATGTGTCTAGTCTTAATGGGAAAATATTTCCCCACTAAGCGAGCGAGACCCGATTTACCGGTGAGGATTTAATGATGTTTGGCGAGGTCTACACCGTCTTCTTGAAAGGACTGGATGTGGACGCTGCACGCATCTATGGTGTCGGATTGGACATTAAAAACCTCTACTCTCTATTCTTGCTCGCCCCAATCTCCTCAAGCGCAGGATTCTGCTCCACTCATCTTCTTACCAAATCACAGCGTCCCACGGCGATGGGGACAGACATTGTATGCTGCTGGGAGCTTCTAGCCTGTCTGCTTCACGTGTGGTGCAGACGTTGAAGAGAGGCGCTAGGCGTCTGAGGGAACACTCTGCATGATTTGACAGCCCTTCTTAGGGACCGCACTTCCCACATCAACATAGAGGAGGGACTTAGCAGAGGTGGTCTAAAAACTGCGCGCCTAATTTTTCCTTCATATGGCACTCATCAAGATACCTTGCGGTCGACATTTGAAAACTGTCAATACAAAAAGGTATCGCCGTAGCAGTATTTCTCCACTAAGACTAGACACGTGGAACATTCGAACCCTTCATGATATCAACTGTTCGTCTAGTCGCCGTCCTCGACGACTAGACACGTGGAACATTCGAACCCATCAGGACATTAACTGTTCGTCTAGTCGCCGTCCTCGACGACTAGACACATGGAACATTCGAACCCTTCAGGACATCAACTGTTCGTCTAGTCGCCGTCCTCGACGACTAGACACGTGGAACATTCGAACCCATCAGGACATTAACTGTTCGTCTAGTCGCCGTCCTCGACGACTGGACACATGGAACATTCGAACCCTTCAGGACATCAACTGTTCGTCTAGTCGCCGTCCTTGACGACTAGACACGTGGAACATTCGAACCCATCAGGACATCAACTGTTCGTCTAGTCGCCCTCTTCGACGACGGATGTCACTCATAGCTGCTGAGCTTGGCATTATACTGATATCGCCGCGCTTAACGAGACCCGATTTACCGGTGAAGATTCCCTGACGTTTGGCGAGATGATTTGACATTAAAAATCTCTATTCTCAGGCATCTCCCCGAGTCGACCAATGGGATCAACGAACGACTCTTGGCTCTCAGCCTATGTTTCTCCTAAACAGTGTGCTATCGATGTTAGATATTATGCACATTTACCAATATAAGTGATAGAAATAATTAGGAGGATTTGAAATAATCATAATTAATTCATCGAATCTAGAAGATCGATCGATTCCGTGGTGGAACTCATTCGATTTTCTCTTTACCCATATGACTGTGCCTCCACGAGCTGCGACTACTATCCATAAGCCGCTTAGTTCAGAGCATTAGAAGCCGGTTCAAGCAAGGATTTACAGATAGTCTTGCTGATGAGTCCCAAATATAGGACGGAACGGCCGTCCAGTGCTTCCTGCATTCTGTTGAGGTTTCTTTTAGACTCGATGAATTACTTAATTATAATTATCTCAAATCCTCTTAATTATTTCTCCCTGTATATCCTTGCTTGAACTGGCTTCTAATGCTCTGGAGTGAGCAACTTGGGGATAGTAGTTGTGGCTTGTGGGGGGCACAGTCCTATGGATGAGTTCCACCATGGACTATGTGATCGAGTGGCGCTATATCAAGTCTGATTCGCTACCTCTTTCTCACCGAGGCCCTGATAACGTAACTGTCCAGGTTTCAATTCTCGGTAGTGGATGCGCACTGCTGATGAGTCCTAAATATAGGACAAAACAACCGTCCAGTGCTTTCTGCATTCTGTTGAGGTTTCTTCTAGACTCGATGAATTACATAATTATGATTTATTAATATATATGATCGCTTTCTTTTTACAAAATTGTTATAACCAAATCCTCCTCTTTTTTTCCATATTCGATTTTTTTTTCTTGTTTTCAGAGCTACTTTTAAGATAAGTTGTGTTATCTTTAGTTACTAATGAGAAGAAAGTCAATTCAAAATTTAGAATCGCTAAACTTCCAAATGGAGCCCAATTCGTTATTTGTATTTCCGTGCATACTGGTGGCTGAAAGGCTAAGTAAAAAAAAAAAAAAATGATGTAAAGAAGAAAGGAAATATGAGATTCTATGAAGAAAAAATTCATATAGTGATAAACAAAAGACAAAACTAACCGATAGAAGAAAACTTTCATCAAAAATTCATATTCAAAAAACGAAAAAAGCGACAGACTTCTAAAAACCATTTCCGATTTTTCCCCTTTGCTTTTTTTTATTTTAATTTAATATTTTTTTATTTTTTTCATTTCTTTAGAATTTCACAAGTTTTTCACACATGTTTTTTTTTTTGTAAAACAGCTGCTTCGTTTGCATATTCTTCCTGTTAATTTATTTCCTCCTTATTTCGTTTTAACCAGAGCACGTCAAACAGTCGCGCCTATACCGTCGCCATCTTTTTAAACACAGTTGGAGGTACGTGTCTGCTTATTCCAAAATGGCGTCATCGTAGAGTCACGATTTTTCCCGCCCTGGTTTTTGTGTATTTAAAACAATCTGAATAGCAATTGCCGTTTGAAAATAGCAAACTAGATTAGAAATAACGAGTAGTGAATAATTATTATCGGAGCAGCTAATTCAGTGTGAAAGAAATCTCAAAATAATGGAAAAATAGAAGAAATTATTGTGCGTTAATTAAAGTATTAAATATTTATTAAATCAAATGACTTAATTTTTCATCGAATTAAGTGACTTTTTAAATGATAATTTTTTATTCATTTATTAAATGATCCATTAAATAATTATGATTACTTTTGTAGTGCTCGTCTAATTTAACTAAGTGAACAGTGGAGACTATAGTCTCTCCAAGACTAGAAAGAATTGCTTTCTATATTCAGATTATGTGACTATTTACTTTTAGTATGATTGCTGTATAGTGTTGATTTACGACACGTGGTCAGTGGTCAATTTCCTGTCGTTTGACTTTTTATTCTATGCTTTATTTATCGTGTAACCAACATATGCAAATAGATAAAATCCTATTTGCCAATCCCACTATACCTCCCTGAACCAAAGAAATTTAATAGCTTTCGCTATTATCGAACTTCAACATCCTCTTTCCTCCTCTCCGCCCTTGAGATTTATGTCCTGAGTGATCTTGGTCTCATCATCTTTCATGTCTGAGTCACTCCCTCTATCATCCACAGGCTCATTTTTTATTACATTTTCCTGATATGAAGAACTCATCCTTTCTTTCTTTCTCAAGATCTTCCGCCATCATAAAATCTTCTTCTTCAATTCTAGGTCAGAATGAGCCATTTTTTGTTGTTGATATAATGTGTGTTTTATGTCCCCTTTGCATGATGAAATTAGCATTTTCAGAATTTGCTTCTTTGTTGTTTTTTTTTGTTTGTTTTTTTTTTTTTTTGTACCACATCTTTTCATTTATCGAGTAAGACATTGTTGATGAAGATTCTATTTGTCTTCCATTAATGATAAAAGGGGGTTTAATAATTGGTGGCTGGAATTTTTTAGATATGCAATAAATGATTAAAAGGGCTGGGGTAGAGACTCATTTAAAGTTTCAAAAGTGCAAAATTCATAGATGTAGTATGAAACGTTTCTTCGCCAGAAGGCTGATACTACACTTTGATCCTAGTCAGAAGCCCATCAAGTGAATAGAAGCGTAACTCGATTAGTACTTCCTGATTGGTCAATGAATGCCGAATGTTTCCTTATAAGGAAATGGCTAATATAACCATTAACATTAAAGATGTGGAGAACAGATACTACATTTTAATCTCGGCCAAGGAGTAAAGAGATGCCTAACTCGATTGCTTGCTCTGTCAATGAATCCTGATTTGTACCGGAGTAGAGGATTATCCCGTGTTTTACTGGTTAGGATATGGTTTGTCTATTTTTTCTTCCTTCCAATTAATTTCTTAATTTTTTTATTTGACTGATCAGTGATCGTGACTTTGAATTATGAGGGTACTGGGTCGGCAGTTTTCTGCATCCTGATTGGTAGTAAAGATCTTCAACTGCTTTGATCAGCAATCACGTAATATCAGTGTATTTGCAGTACAATATCACGCATGGATAGGTGTCCCTGCATGTACTTCAGATGGTTAAACCTGAGACTACCTTATGCTTAGTCTTAGGCACCTTCTGGCTGGTTTGCATTGCCATACTTGATGGACAGTAATAATTAATTCAGCTGTTTCCTCTTTAAAAATGAAAATAATCTCATGACAGTTACAATTTTTAAAAAAT
This sequence comes from Acanthosepion lycidas, assembly GCA_963932145.1. NCBI lineage: Eukaryota > Metazoa > Mollusca > Cephalopoda > Sepiida > Sepiidae > Acanthosepion > Acanthosepion lycidas. The sequence goes on from OZ010599.1 coordinate 99,190,834, forward strand.
GATTAATTATTTTATTAACTGTTCATACACCATGATGTTAGGTAGTTTGTTTAACATTAAAACTGCATTATTTTGATGTACGTTTTCTTGGAGTAATGTCCATCGCAGACAATGCCCCTAGGACAACTAATCAACAGTATAGACAATAGTGTCTGTGCGTGATAAAAATTTGATGTAATCACGGATAACAGAACATTTTTCAAGGCCAAACAAATTTCATGATGCACATAAATAGATTCATATTACTGCACACCTCAGCACAATGATCTTCCTGATTATGCATTCTTAAGTAAGGCTCAAAGTATTTACAAATCAGGCCTCCTGACATGTTCATTGAACAGTAGTTGATATTTATTCCATTTCCTGTTTAGAATGTTGCTTACTTATTCCTTTCTCCAGCCATGTTTATTGAACACTAGTTTCCTTTTTAGAATGTGGTTTGCTTGTTCCTTTCTTCCAACGCCTTAATAATTTAACTGCCCTTGATCAGTGGCTGTGATTCTTCATTAGTAGGGTACCGTGTTGGCAGTTTTCTGGTTGCTGCACCAGACTGGTAGTAAGGAACCCTGGCTCTTTGGCAACGCTTACGGAGACTGGTCTGAGCAGCAATCGCATCGAAGTATTTGTAGTTTGTAAATCGCTCTCTCGAGTGGTTTGTAACACACTGATACGTACCGGATACAAGGATACGTCCCTGTGCTGGTAGTATCATGGCTATGACTAGACTGGACCGGCTCTGACCAGCTTCGACCGGCTATGACCAGCTAAGACCAGCTGTGACTAGCTTAGATCAGCTTAGACAAGCTATATCCAGCTAAGACCAGCGGCCCGATTAAAGACACTCAGGACCCCTCGTTAAAACCCGACTATGTGTTACAACCTCACTTACTGGGGGTCAAGTAAATACAAATCTCGAAGTATTTGTAGTACCATGTCACACATGGATAGATTTTCTTATGTCTCCGATGGGCAACCCTGATGTTACATTCGGGTCAGTTTGAATTGCCATAAAAGATAGAAAATGATGATTTTTTTTAAGCGTTTCACTCCAAGCAAGGCGGGGAGCCACTAGGGCGCAAGGGGTTACAGAAGATTTGGAGCAAGATCAGATAGGAGTGATAGAAGAAAGGATGAAGAGAAAGATAGTGGATAGATCAAGGCGACTGGAGATGTCGATTGACATTACACTTGAATAGCTGGAGATTATAGTTCTTAGGGAAACTGGAATAGGGAAGGGAGTTTCACAGGCGAGAAGTGCGAGATATGAAGCTATTGGACTACATTTAACAGTTTCAACAGTGAAAGGGTGAGAGCGAGATGCCAGCCTCGTAGGGCGCTTGAACTCATGAAGTCTGGGAACCAGCGAATGCCGCTCCTCGGAGCAATTACCATGAAAGTATTTGTATAAAAAGGCAGAGAGAGGCGACGGCGCGTCTGTGACAGAGCGACCGCAGATGAGATGCCAGATCAGAGCAATTATATTGCATATCCGCCTCTGGATCTTATCAAGAACACCGAGGCAAACAGAAGGGGCCCCAGACCATATATGGCAGCAATTTTGGCATATTTCTTTTATTCAAAACAAATCTCTTTATGACAAATACAATGGCTCTATTATTGGTCTCGCCTCCTTAATAATCCTTCTCTCTCTTTTTCTTATTTTTTACACTCATTAACCCCTTGTATCTTAGTGGCTTTACTACCTTGCATGCAGTGATACGTTTTTAACAAAAGAAAAGGTATAATATGATGCTTTCGTCGGAGGAGGGGCGTCATCAAAAAAAAAAAGAAAAATGAAAATTTCTTTTTTCACTGCAAATTATTTATTATATCATATCCAAGCATTTTACAAAAACTTAGAACCGATTACACAATATTGCAAGCTCAATTTAGGTTTATAGTTTGTAACCATGAGATGAGATGAGGTAACATAAACCGTAGATTTATCTGCAGAATATCATTACATTTATTGTTACATAATTATCGTGAAATCATTAAGGTTTTTCCTTAAAAGCGTTTCATTATTGGTCATTCCTTTTTACAGACTTTATTTTTGAAATGGAATAAGATCATTCTAAATTTCAGAATTTCGCTATTTCTCGTCAAAATGACTGGAAGAAAGCGATCTAAAAACAACAATGGAAAAGAGAAGTAACAAAACGTAAACGAAATGGCTCTAGTCAATATTTCTGAGATGAGGTATTATGTACACTATTTTCATTATTCGGACCACTGTCTTCATATTTGCTGCCATATTTATTACAATAAATATGGCAACAAAGATGAGGACAATAGTCCGAATAATGTAAATAATGAAATAGCTCCAATTTGTTCAACTTACGAAATTTAATACCAAATTATTCTAAAATGCTGTCAATAACAAAAGAGAAAATGAAAAATACCTAACAACAAATCGAATATAGCATCAAAATTTATATTATTTTTATTTATTTCTTATGTAACTAAATCCATAATTGTCAACAATGTTTCCGTAAAACTTGATATTTCCTGTAATAAATTCTTAATAAATATTATTATTATTATTTTATTTAAGTGTAAGGTAGTCCTACATTTACAATTCCTTACATGAAAAGAAATGTTGATCCAAACTGCCTAAAACCTTTAAGAGTGTATTGCCGAAAAATTATCAAATGGTGAAAACGCCATTCCATCGCCGAACGCATCATATAACCAATAGAGACAAGAAGAATAGATACTACACTATTTCCCAACCTGATAGTCAGGGAGTGACGAAAAGTGTAACTCGATTAAAAAGATTTTATCATTTTCAACCTCAAGTCGTACTGGCTGCCCGGTCAAAGAAAACCGAATGTTCCCTTATAAAGAAACAATTAATATTACTATTACTAATGGCATTAGTTGTTTTTCTTTTTTAGCTTTATTTTATCAGTAACCTCCGTCCAACTGTACAGGAAATTAAACTGGGTCCAATCGATATTTACGACGCGATTTAGTCGGCCACTATGAAATATTGGTGGGAAATGGTTATCCTTCCATATTTTTCGGAAAGCATTGCATTGAGATGAAGAGGTTTTAAGCTATTTGTGAACACTGTTCTTAACCGTTAAATTTGATTAGAGGTTCTGTGCGGCCAACTCACGTAAAATATTGAAGTGAGACGACGTTTATCACAATTTAATTAGATCGTCTGCGAGCCAATAGAGCAAATATTGATGGTGTCAAATCAACACATTAGTTTAAATAATTTGCAAACGTTACTTTTCCTCCATTACTTTTCATTATTCTTTTTTAAAAAAGTCTTTTTTTTTTTTTTTTTTGACCCTGCCGGCGAAGCGTAGACTATGCTAGCTTCATACACTGCAGAGGGGCAGGACAAATTCCCCAAAACACGTAATCACATCTCGACACTAATGGAAACAATACCTGTTCGGATGTTTCAACTTCAGTGTAAAACGAACTAACATTTATATTGTTTTTTATTTTTAGCGTTAACCAAGACCCAAGCGGATCTCTGCTTACTTTTTGAACGCTTGTGTAATAAGGCAGGTTGGATTTTTTTTAGTTTCTTTTAGAAAATGAACAGAGCGCTCGGTGGAAAATCTGTGGTTTGATGCGATAAGCGGTGCCAACAAAAAATAGATTCATAGGATTCACCTATTTTTGAACATGTACAGAAATCTCTAATTTCTGCAGTTTTTTTTACATACAGACTGACTTCAGGATTGTTTATGATGGTGATTTTTTTTATAATTATATTAAATTATAACAAACATTTAATACCATTTTGATTACTACTAATATCCGGCCAGCTCCCTGGTATTGGGACGCTTGTTTTGCAAAAAAATGCGATAGCTGCAACAGATAGATTTAAAAGTTTTAAATAGTCATAACAGAGAGCGTTCATGCGTGTTTTTTTGTTTGTTTGTTTTTTTGTTTGTTTTTTTGTTTTTTAAACCACTATCAAAGCGCAATGCAGCTTTTATCACAGTTACAAGACACTGAAATTTGGAAAAAAGAAGAAAAAAGAAAACACTGAAATTTGGAAAAACGAAGAAAAAAGAAAACACTGAAATTTGGAAAGAAGATAAAAAAGAAAACACTGAAATTTGGAAAAAAGAAGCAAAACGAGGAATAAGAATGGAGCAGAATCCTGCGCGTGAGGTGATTGGGGCGAGGAAGTGGTTGCGCAGACCTTAGTCTTCAACAACTTGACTCTGGAAGACCAAATTCCAGTGGCAAGGTCGATCTGAGGCAACCAGCGGTACAAAAGAGATGCGACACCAATATAGTTTTTCCTCTTCTATTTCTTAGTCATATATACAAAGTGGGTTTTAAAATACTTTCGCAAAATTTGGGGGACGGTTTCCTCACACTAAGCAAGGTCTCAGACGAGATTCAAAATACTTGGGCAAAGATATTTTCAGGTATTTTTCTTGAACAATTTCTACTGTCAGCAAGACAGTAGACTTGAAAGGATTAAAACTAAAATAAATAGGCATAAATACGTCTAAATTATTTAATCAAACCTGCCAGAATGAATACATACACACACACATATATATATAAATATAAAAGTGAACACTGAATTTATCTCGGCTATTTATATTTTGGGGTCAGTGGTGTATTGTAGGTAATCTATTCTGGGTCTTCAGCATTCGCGGCCTGACGATTGCGTCGAGTATGAAACAGCCTGTCGCCTCTGAGTGTTGACTTCAATGTTCCCTTTTATATTATATATATATATATATATATATATATATATAAGTAAATTCTACCAACGACTTAGTGGTAGAATCCCCGACTGACGCCAATTCAGTCGGTTTTCGATCCTAGGTAGAGGCAACCGAATGTCTAGCCACACTGACGAGCTGTAGATGACAATATTTGCTCCTGAAAAATTTATTTTAGTTGAGTTCTCTGGGGAGGAAGTGTGGGTTTGTAAACAGTGACTATTACGGCTAATAATGCAAGACTCTTGGGTAAATCGAATCGAGTTCTCTCAGTCACTGTGTGTTTATCTAAAAAATAAATACGCTTAAATTCACCTTCATCCCAGCCGTGCACCAACGGCTTAGTGGTAGAATCACCGACTGGCTCCAGTTCAGTTGGCTTTCGATCCTAGCTGAGGCTACCGGATGTCTAGCCACACTGATGAGCTGTGATGCAACAAAACAGTCTCTCTCTCTCTCTCTCTCTCTCTCTCTCTCTATATATATATATATATATATATATATATATATATATATATATATATTGGACTCTGTCGTCATTTTCGACACATAGGTATGCAGACACTCAGTTCTTACAAGCGAACACCCAAACTAACCGCACATATGATTGCATTACTTTGTAATACGGCTTTTGTCCTTGAATAACAACTATTATTTCCTCTTTGCTTGTGCCAAGAAAGTATAGAAAAGGCATAGTATTATCTTCAAATTTTGTTTTTCTATGCAGAATAACGATATTTCTAGAATTTACGTATTCCCATTCAATCTCTTTTACCCAAATAAGAAAAAAGATATATATGATTCATAAGTAGCATTTATTCATTCTAGGTTTACACCTGAGAGGCCGTTAACCATCCCCCATAAATATAGTCGTTAATCATGATTTATGTATACTATCCTTAATAGCAGCGTTCAATGTCCAGTATACCCTGGTGGAAGGACTCGCTTTGTTGCTTTGAGTTTGCCCTATGTTCTCCTTGAATTTATATGAGCATCAAGGGTATGGACTTTGAGGAACATCCTGCAGCCCGTAGTTCTTCACCAGGGCCTGCACATAGTTTTCGGCCTCGTTATTCCCCCTGAAAGCCCCGATCCATTGCGACAAAGCTCTTCCATGCTGCTTTCTCCGTCCTAGTAAGCATATTGTTGAATTCCTTGTCCTCCATGATTTTCTTTATTTGAAGACACCATCCTTGACATTTTGCCGCAGACAGCTTAGGGAAGAAGTCTTGAAGGCACTTAAAGGTTGCAAATTCCTCATTTAGAACCTGGATAAATGATTTCATCCGCTTCTGTATTGCTGTTTTCTTCTGCAAGCGTCTCTCTCTCTCTCTCTCTCTCTCTCTCTCTCTCTCTCTTCAGAGGAGGAGGAGTGGGTACGGGGAGTTCAGGGCAGTGTCGCACTGGGGTGACGGATGCCAGAAATTTGGGATATATGACAAATTGTTTCATAATGAAAAATACCTTATCTACATAAGAACCTATTGTTTAGTAAATATCTGTGCAGATGATAAAACAATGTCTGGATGCACCGTGACAAAACTTGATGAGCAAAGCATGACAGATTATCTCCTCACAGAAAGAGCTCCCTATTAGCTTTAGCAGTATCATGACTGGCTTGTAACATTCAGTACCTCCGCCCTCCCCCAAAAAAAACGAGCAACGTTCCACCACCACAGAACAGTCGTTGAACTTTCACCTATATGGATGGATGTTCTCTCAAGGAGAGTCTTGAACGCTTATTGGGACTCAAGTTCACCCCCGCCAAAAAAAAAAATTCAAGTCGAACTCATATACAATACCGCGCTAAAGATACTGGGAAAAAACATTCAGCACCTTATTCTATATTGCTGAAAGTACTCGATCCGTCCAGAAGTACTGCTCTCATATCTGAGGTTAGAGCTTTCCATTCATTACTCATCTGCCTGTCTCGATAGAGTTCAAATGGTGTCTACGCGGCCCCCACTGTGGATGAATGAAATATTTTCCACCGTAAGTTTTCTTTCCAACAAACGAAACGAACAGAAGTCTCTCGCTACTCTACCGCTGTTAAATAATAGTTTCAAACAATTATTTTTTAGTGGCAGTGTATTTTGGTTCAAACCTTCTGAGGCTGACTTTTAAGGTCAGATGGTAGACAAAACAGAGAAAGTCGCTTTTGATTGATTATCACTAGCGTGAGAATGTTAGAGAGATAGAAAGTAATTTAAGGGAGTTAGGTTTTCACAAGACATACTCAGTAGACGTGGTTTTTTCGTGTCTTGGGGAACTTGCACCGCACTGGGGGTCATAAGGCTACCCCATTGGCTAGTTAAAAATGTACACGTCGACGTGTTTAATAAGATAGCTAAGTTTAAAATCCCTTTTGTTGAATCCCTTTCATCTCCGAACTCCAAAATCATTTTCGATGACCGGCCAGGAGAAGACGGCCGATAGAAGAAACAACGTTTTTGAATCGATTCCGTCAACCGAGATACCCCTACCCTCTCTCTGATATTGAACACTTTATCCCATAAATACAGCACACGTTAAAACTATATTTCTTCATATATATATATATATATATATATATATATATATATATGTGTGTGTGTGTGTGTGTGTGTGTGTGTGTGTGTGTGTGTGTTAATGTTAAAAGAGCATAGAACTAATTGAATTTTTTTTGCCAGATTTTCAGATAAAAAGTTTAGCCATCTTGAAACCATTTTTTGTAAAAGTCACTGAAAAACCCTTTGAGTTATTCAGTAGAAAAGAAAGAAGCTATGTTTTCTCAGTCACTACGCTCTTTACCTCTTCAAGTCTAAAGTTAACCGTTATCTTTACCAAATAACCTCATACATTGCACTTTTTACCTCTTGTTAATCGCATAAAACAACATTTTTTGGCCACCTCGAGGTGGTGTAATGGTTAGCAACCTTGTCTCGATAAAACAATCACGACTGAGTAGTGAGTTCGATCCTCACTGGGTGTCCCATACTTTCGGCCTTGTGCTACATCTGAGCTACGCTGGGAAAATATCAGGTGCACATCGAGGTGGTGTAATGGTTAACAAGCTTCTCTCGCTAGAACAATTACGACTGAGTAGTGAGTTCGATCCTCACTAAGGGCCCCATACTTTTTCGGCCTTGTGCCACATCTAAGCTATGCTTGGAAAATTGATACAACAACCTCATTCATAACATTACCTTAAGTGGCTCCTTAGCCTAGAGGAGAAAAAATATCTATAATCAGCTTTCCAAATACATACGCGAAAACAAATTCATGGTACGCTACCCACAACCGCGTCATGTTAAAAATAAGACTACATAAAATTCCATAAAAAGGACTACATAAGTAAACATTAATAAAATAAATGCTTTTTTAATTTCTGTGGACAACGCCCAAATTATCAGAATTTATCTAGAGAAAAGATTCTGATTGATGTTTTGCTAATGACTGGATATCTTTGCCGGAAGTGAATATCTGTACCGGAAGTGAATATCTGTACCGGAAGTAAATAAGGAGATTTGGAGATATCGGATAGTCTGAATTGCGTCCATGTTGTCGTTTAAATTCAACTAATTAAGATCGCCACTCGATATTTTTGCTGCTAGTCTTCATGAATAAGCAGAGAGCAACAAATGCAACCGAACAGTTGCACTGGTAACTCCTGTTTCCAAAGAAACAATCGTGCCGATAACACGCCATCTTTTTTCCTACTGGCGTCAGCGGTCGACGTTCGAGTGTTGCTAAAACCTTAGAATTCCGCCGTCCCGTCGATCACATTTCAAAATCTCGCTCAGTTTCTTATTTTCTCTCCCAACACACTTATCTCCGGTTAAAGTGATCTTCATAAATTCAGATTCAACGTGCTGTAGTGGTTAGCAAGATTGTCTCGCTAGATCAATTACTACTGAATAGTGAGTTCGATCCTCACTGGGTGCCCCATACTTTCGGCCTTGTGCAACATCTAAGCTACGCTTAGGAGATCGTTTGGGCACTTCGACGTAATATAATGGTTAACAAGCTTGTCTCGACTGATGCGCCACGCGTCAGGCCTTATGCCACATCCAAGCTGCACGTGGAAAAGCATTGTTTTGTCGCACTTGGACGTTATTTAATTGTTCGCAAGCTTGTCTCGCAAGATCAATTACGAGTGAATAGTGAATTCGATCCTCACTGGGTGCTCCATGCTTTCGGCCTTGTGCCACACCTACGCTACTCTTAGAAAATCATATGGGGACCTCGACGTGGTGTAATGGTTAGCAAGCTTGTCTCACTAGAACAATTGCGACTGAATAGTGAGTTCGATTCTGTCACATTGTGTGCCACATCTACACTTTATGTAGTCTTTTTTTTTAACATGATGTGGTTGTGGGTAGCGTAACATGAATTTGCTTTCGTGTCTGTATTTGGAAAGCTGATTATAGATATTTTCTCCTCTCGGCTAAGATTACATTGTTTTGTGTTGCTGCTGTAAGCTAGTCCCGTTTTTCTTATTATACATGTTATTTTTCCTGTGTTTTCATTTTGTTGTTGCTTTTTTAGTTACCAGATATATTTCAAGAATGCTCTGCCGTTATCAAATTTTATGTGGTTAAATGATGGGTGGCTAGTGGGTCTTTTTCTAGCTCCTTCCTTTGGTGATCATTTTTTTTATTATTATTAATGACTAATTGAGGAGACATTCCCGCAGTAGACGGTTGACTATCTTACGCGGTAATTTTCAGTGAATATTAAAGTTTTTGCCTGGTTCCTACCCATTGATCTTCTAGTTTAAGTTGTGCTTGCCGGGAAATAAACTACCGACAACATCGCTTTCTGAGGAAACAAGTTAAGGAACACGTCAAAATAATATATTGCACTTATATATATATATATATATATATATATATATATATATATATATATATATATATATATATATATATATATAAGCGTATCATTTCCATTCTATCTCGTTTTGCTTCTATCTAGTGATGTATAAATGTGTATATTAGGGTCAGGTTATCCATTTTCATTTCTATTTATTTATCTATCCATCTCTATATGTCTCTTCATATCTATCTATCTATCTATCAATCTATCTATCTATCTAGCTATGTCTCTTCATATCTATCTATCTATCTATCTATCTATCTATCTATGTCTCTTCATATCTATCTATCTATCTATCTATCTATGTCTCTTCATATCTATCTATCTATCTATCTATCTATGTCTCTTCATATCTATCTATGTCTCTTCATATCTATCTATCTATCTATGTCTCTTCATATCTATCTATCTATCTATCTCCCTATGTCTCTTCATATCTATCTATCTATCTATCTATGTCTCTTCATATCTATCTATCTATCTATCTATCTATCTATGTCTCTTCATATCTATCTATCTATGTTCGTTCATGTCTATCTGCTTATGTCTCTTCATATCTATCTATTTATCTATCTATCTATGTCGCTACACATCTATCTCTCTATCTATCTATCTTTCTATCTATCTATCGTCAAAGTACTGAATCATTGAGTTGAATATATACATATATATTTTTACACAATCCACTATTTACGCAAGAGAGTTATGGTTTCTTAAACCTTCCTCGGTTGTCTATCTTATCCGCTAATCTTCAGCGAATATTCAAGGGAGGATTATTTATTTTGTTCACCTGGACATATTGTTAACGTTCATTTACATTCTATCACGTCCGACATAATTCTTTGGGATTTGAGACTGTCAAATAATTGTCACATTTTGTCTTTCTGGTATCATTCCGTTTTTCACTACATCAGGAAACACGACTCAGCCATGTTTTCGTGTGAAAGCAAGAATTAAACTAACTACAAATGTTAGAACGTCTGCAATTATTCCACTGGGGGCATCTA
>OZ010599.1:99206409-99233909 GCA_963932145.1 Acanthosepion lycidas
AAGAAAGGAAGAAATGGGAGACTGTACTAAAAAAAAGAAAGATATCAGTAAAGAAAGAAAGAAAGAAAGAAAGAAAGAAAGAAAGAAAGGAAGAAAGGAAGAAAGAAAGGATTGAGGAACTGTAACAAAAAAAGAAGACATATATCACGAAAGAAAGAAAGAAAGAAAGAAAGAAAGAAAGAAATGACGGACTGAAATGAAAGAAAGGAAAAAAGTTATCAGTAAAGAAAAAAAGAAAGAAAGCAAGAAAGAAAGAAAGAAATGAGAGACTCTAATTAAAAAAAAGAGAAATATATCAGAAAAGAAAGAAAGAAAGAATGAAAGGAAGGAAGGAAGAAATGAGAGACTATACTAAAAAAAGAAAGATATCAGTAAAGAAAGAAAGAAAGAAAGAAAGAAAGAAAGAAAGAAAGAAAGAAAGAAAGGAAGAAAGGAAGAAAGAAAGGATTGAGGAACTGTAACAAAAAAAGAAGACATATATCACGAAAGAAAGAAAGAAAGAAAGAAAGAAATGACGGACTGAAATGAAAGAAAGGAAAAAAGTTATCAGTAAAGAAAAAAAGAAAGAAAGCAAGAAAGAAATAAAGAAATGAGAGACTCTAATTAAAAAAAAGAGAAATATATCAGAAAAGAAAGAAAGAAAGAAAGAAAGGAAGGAAGGAAGAAATGAGAGACTATACTAAAAAAAAGAAAGATATCAGTAAAGAAAGAAAGAAAGAAAGAAAAAAGAAGGAAAGAAAAAAGGAAAGAAAGACAGGATTGAGGGACTATAATAAAAAAAGAACACATATATCACGAAAGAAAGAAAGAAAGAAAGAAAGAAAGAAAGAAAGAGAGAAAGAAAGAAATGAGAGACTGTACTAAAAAAAGAATGATATCAGTAAAGAAAGAAAGAAAAAAGAAAAAGCAAGAAAGAAAGAAAGAAAGAAAGAAAGAAAGAAAGAAAGGAAGAAAGAAAGAATGGAAGAAAGGACGAAATGAGAGACTGTACTAAAAAAAACAAAGAGATCAGTAAAGAAAGAAAGAAAGGATTGAGGAACTGTAATAAAAAAAGAAGACATATATCACGAAAGAAAGCAAGAAAGAAAGAAAGAAAGAAAGAAAGAAATAAAGAAAGAACGAAAGAACGAAAGAAAGAAAGAAATGATAGACTGAAATGAAAGAAAGGAAGAAAGTTATCAGTAAAGAAAAAAAGAAAGAAAGAAATAAAGAAATGAGAGACTGAAAAAAAAGAGAAATATATCAGTAAAGAGAAAAAAAAGAAAAAAAAGAAAGAAATGAAGGAATGTAATAAAAGAAAAGAATATATCAGTAAAGAAAGAAAGAAAGAGCGAAAGAAAAAGGAAAGAAAGGATTGAGGAATTGTAATAAAAAAAGAAGACATATATGACGAAAGAAAGAAAGAAAGAAATGAGGGACTGTAATAAAAAAAGAAGAAAGATATCAGTAAAGAAAGAAAGAAAGAAAGGAAAGAAAGAAAGAAAGAAAGAAAGAAAAAAGAAAAGAAAGAAATGATTGAGGAACTGTAATAAAAAAAGAAAACATATATCACGAAAGAAAGAAAGAAAGAAAGAAAGAAAGAAATGAGAGACTGTACTAAAAAAAAGAAAGATATCAGTAAAGAAAGAAAGAAAGGAAAGAAAAGAGGAAGGAAACAATATCAATGAAAGAAAGAAAGAAAGAAAGAAAGAAAGAAAGAAAGAAAGAAAGAAAGAAAGAAAGAAAAGAGGAGGGAAACAATAGCAAAGAAACAAACAAAGAATAGGAACAAAGAAAGAAAGAAAGAAAGAAAGAATGCATGAAGGAATGAATGAAAAAGAGGAAGAAGTGAAAATAACGATGAACACCCTTGAGTCGACGAATGAAAAAAATGAAAGAACGGAAAAAACAATTTGGAAATAACAAAGGAAGAAATGCAAAAAGGATTAAGACTCGTGACTCGAAGAAAGAAAGATCCGAGAAAGAAAGAAATAAAGAAAGGAAGAAGAAAAAAGAAATAGAGAATTAAATAAAGAAAGAAAGAAAAAAGAAAGAAATATAGAAAGAAATACAATCTCAATCTTTTTAGCAGACATCGTACCTTACACCCACAAACATCAAACTAGGTTCCTCCGAATGCAGACACCTGCAATCGTCTCTGATGGTCGGTGAACAGACAATAAATAATGTAATTCTTGTTCTATGAAACGATCGATCGTTGAAATTCGCTTAAAGAATCTGTGAGTGGGCGGTTCTCCTCAGACATGATTCCTTGGCCGACCCGTCATTGTCTGCCATTTTTGCAACTACAGATTTTGGCAATCTAGCTTAGCCCACATGTAAAACTACAAAATACAGCAAAGAAAGAAAAAAGTTATACTGCACTATTATTCATATTATACTTGTCCAGTTTTCACGCACGTCGTATCTACTACTTTCCACAGGAGAGATCATGTGAGAGTAAGCCTAGCTCCTGAAATGAATTTTTTTAAGCATTTCACCCCAAGCAAGGCGGGAGTGCCACAAGCACTCAAGGGGTTACAGAGAGTGGGATCGAGAATAAAGAGGCGTGATAGAGGAAAGGATGAAGAGAAGGGCAGGGAATAGATCAAGGGATCAGGAGATGTCGATTGACATTGCATTTGAATAACTGAAGATTATAACTAACAGGGAAGCAAGTAAGAGGAAAGGAGTTCCACAGGGGGGAGGTGCGAGAATGAAGTTATCGGAGTAGAAGAGACGGTTATATTTAACCGTTTCGACAGTGAAAGTGTGGGACCGAGATGCCAACCTAGTAACACGCTTAAATTCATACAGTTTGGGAACCAGCGAAAGTACCTTGTCGGAGCAGTTGACATGAAAGTATTTGTAGAAAAGACAGAACTAAGCCACGGAAAATCTGTGGAGACAGTGATTGTAGACGAGATGCCAGATCAAGACCTATCACATTGCATATCCGTCTCTGGATTTTGTCGAGGACCTTAAGACGAACAGCGGGGGTTCCAGACCAAATATGGCAGTAGTATTCCATGCAAGGGCGAATGGTATTATTATTATTATTATTCTTATTGTTGTTGTTGTTACTATTAATGTCATTATCGTTATTATTATTATTTTTAAACTAATATCTTTCTCATTTCTCTACCTTTTGGTTACAATATTCGACTTTCTTTGAGACTTCAGCTCAAATTAAATGTATTCTTAACTGAAATTGGAGAACAGTAGACAGTGCATGTTATGAGTCGAAAAAAAAAGCGGTCTTTTGAATAAGAAAATTTCAATATAACTTGATACCGAGCAGAAGGCTTTAATGTTGTGCGTTCTTTGAAGGTAATAACCATTGTTAGATTGACTATTTTCGAAGGAATGACGTCAAAAATGCTGTGTGATAGAAGCAACCATTAAGGTGACTCACACACTGCTTCTTCAATCGGGAGGGAAGCATAAAGAGAATAAGACGCGTAGTTCGATAAGAAAAAGCTTGGGTGGGGATTGATTTGAATAGATTGGGAACAGATCGATATGTACGGATTGAGGTAGGTGGTAATAAATTTCACCCCAAGCAAAGCAGAAGCGCCACTAGTACGCAAGGGGTTTACAGAGAATGAGAGTAAAGAGAGGTTTTTGAGGAAAGGATATAGAAAAGGATGGGGATCAGGATTAAGACATCAGAAGATGTCAATTGACATTACATTTGAATATTTGAAGATTATAGCTATCAGGGAAGCATGTAAGAGGAAGGGAGTTACCTTGTCTGGAAGTGCGAGTGAAGAAGCTGTTGGAATAGAAGAGGTGGTTATCTTTAACTATTTCTACAGTGAAAGGGTGGGATCGAGATGCCAACCTAGTAGCACGCTTAAAATCAAGCATTTTGGTACCAGTGAAAGTAGCTCGTCGGGGCAGTTGCCGTGAAAATATTTGTAGAAAAGATAGAGGGGATCCCGTCTGTGAGAAAGTGACTGTAGACGAGATACCTATTGCTATCCGTCTTTGGATTTTGTTGCGAACTCGAGATGAACGGCGGAGTCACAAGACCATATATAGCAACAGTATTCAATGCAAGGACAAACGGTAGATTTGTAGATTTGAAGGATGGGCTCAAACGAGAAAAACCTTCTGGCGCGACAGAGAGAACCAACTTTCCTTGCGGGAGATGAAGCTATTGACTCAGTGTCGTCATGTCAGTGTAAAACGTGAGAGCAAAAACAGCGGAGAGACGCTCTCGTGGAGTTGAGCATCAGCCATGCTGATGGGAGGCAGGTAAGTTTTTCTATAGTGAGTAAATGAGAGCAGTTTTGTTTTGGAGACATTCAAATTTAAAAGCCATTTCCTGACTACACAGATTGGAGGTCATTTTCGAGACCAATCGATCAGGTTAACTTTGTCAACGATGCCGGATTTACTATTGATACTGGAGTAAATAGTAGTGTCGTCTGCGCAGATACCTACTTGAGAACTGATAATGTCAGGAAGATCGTTGATGAAGATCAGAAACAGTATAGGACCCAGGATAGAGCCTTGAGGAACACCGGATTTCGTATGAAAGGAACTGGAGAACCCATTTAGGGCAACCTTCATTTCACTGTGTGACAGGAATGATTGTATTAAGTTAAATAAACGTCGTGTAATGGCGTATCCCTGAAGCTTACGAAAAAGGCCGGTATGCCAAACCCTATCAAACGCCTTAGAGATATCTAGAGGCAGAACTCGTATTTGCTAACAAAATTATCAGCACGAGACAATAATCTTACACTTTTTACCCGTTAGACATTTCTAACCTTTCATCATTTAGTCAGTTCGACTCTTTTCCCTTTCGACACTTTGTCCATTCGACACTTTTTCCGTTCTACACTTTGTCTGTTGAACATTTTTGGCCTTTCGTCATGTAGTAAGTTCGACACTTTTCCCGTTCGGCATGTTGTCCATTCGACACTTTGTCTTTTTGACATTTCTGGCCTTTCGTCATTTAGTCAATTCAACTGTTTCCCTTTCGGCGCTTTGTCCATTCGACACTTTGTCCCTTCGACACTTTGTCTGTTTGACATTTCTGACCTTTTGTCATTTAGTTAGTTCGACACTTTTCCCTTTCGGCACTTTATCCATTCGACACTTTGTCCCTTCGACACTTTGTCTGTTTGACATTTCTGACCTTTTGTCATTTAGTTAGTTCGACACTTTTCTCTTTCGGCACTTTATCCATTCGACACTTTGTCCGTTCTACTTTTTGTCGGACATTTCACGCCTTTCGTCATTTGCTCAGTTCAAATGTTTCCCTTTCGGCACTTTGTCCATTCGACACTTTATCTTTTGGACATTTCTGACCTTTCGTCATTTAGTCAATTAGACTTTTCCCGTTCGGCATATTTGTCCATTTGACACTTTTTCCGTTCTACACTTTGTCTGTTGGACATTTTTGGCCTTTCGTCATTTAGCTAGTTCGACTCTTTTCCTTTTCGGCACTTTCTACATTCGACACTTTGTCTGTTCTACACTTTGTCCGTTGGGTATTTCTGGCCTTTTGTCATTTAGTTAGTTCGATTCTTTTCCCCTTCGTCTTTCAACAATTTGGTCCGTTGGACATTTTCTCTGACATTTGTCTCTTCTTAATTTTGTCTTATAGACACTGTCTACGCACGCTTAGAAGGACTGCACATTGTCGAAGTTTTTAACTGCACTTATCTTAGAAGCATTCAATCTAATTCTGGTGACATAATCAAAGTTCAAAATCGAATTTGAAAAGCGAATGGGGTCTTTAAAACATTCCATACTGTCTGAGTTTTTAAATAAGATTAACTTCCGAGTAAAGCTTACATTATATAACTTTATTGCCCTCAACTGCCTTATATGCTCACGAAACTTGGAAATTCAGCAAAAATTATTTAACTCTTAGATATGTTTCATTTAAAATGCCTTCACAAATACCTTAAAGGTGTCTTGGAGAGATAAAACCAGGAGTGCTAAGACGGGTAAATATTAGAAGAATGCGATGGTGGCATATAGATGGATCCAGTTCACTTGCTATGTCTAGCGACTACCCGACAGTCGTCCAGCTAAAGTTTCTCCTGTATCTCTCAAGACTGAAAAAGATCAAGAAGTCGTTCAAAAATGACACGGCGTTAAGAAGACCTGAGAAAAAAGAAACTCCAAGCACTTGTCCAAGTTTGATCGAAGTAGAGGAAAACTATGGCGTTTTGTTGGGTGAAAAATGTCGTTTTGGTAAAGGTAGCAGAAAAAGACACTTGCTTCAAGCGATTTCTAATACTGTTTTGATTTGTTTTGATTTACACATGAAAATATGAGTTATCTGTTCCCCCGGCTACGGGTTAAATAGTAGAGCAGATTTTATTCTCTAGCCCTTGCTGGAAGAAGGACAAAACTGAATTCAAAATATGTTGAATATGGGGTTAGTTGATCCATCCTGTAAAAATACATAAGCTACTGAAATCACAAAAGCAACACCTAGTGTGGTGAATCTGTGACCGTATCATGATGTGGCTGTGGCTCTATGCGCTAGAGCAGTTGTTCCCAAACTTTTTTTTTCATCTGGGTCGTATTTTCGGAATGAAAATTTGCTTGGGCCTCACCAAATTCTGGTGCTTCTGTTGTATGTTAAGAGATCCTTGATAAAATCCAAAGAAGAATCTGCAATGTTCCTGGCCATGGCATCTCAGCTTCAGTCACTTTTCCAACACTGTAACATGGCTTCCCAGTGCCTTTTCTATAAATATTTTCATGGGAATTCTTCTGATGAACTCTCTTCTAAAAATTTATGAATTTGTGCACAGTACTCGATTGGCGGTGAGGTCTCGTGGTTTTACAGTTGAAATGGCTCAATGTAACAGTAAGTCCTACGGTAACTGTTTCTTTTCTCGAACTTCTTACTTGTGGAACTCTCTTCCGGCTGCCTGCTTTACGATCAAATTTGATCTTTAAAAATGTAAATACAATGTCAATCGTTATCTTCTGTCTTCCTAATTCGTGTTCTCGCTCCTTAATAATGTTTTTTATTTCTATTATAGTCTTTTACACTTAGTAAACAACTGCGTCTGAGAGACTTTATTGTCTTACTGGGGGGGAAATGATAAAAATAGAAGAGCTTTGTTAAGTTCTCATTGTCCGACGAGCTAAAAAAACAGAATTAATATTTGTCCATGCTTTGAATATTCTTATCAGATAGGGGGTCTGGTACTGAGGTCATATATTTAGAGATCAGTGATAAAATCCAAACAAGACTCTGTAATTTCATCGATCTTGAGCTGGTATCTCAGCTTCAGTCACTTTCCCACCGCCGTAATCTAGCTTCCCTAGGATTTTTCTATAAATACTCTCATGGTAATTGTTTTGATGAACTTTCTACCTTTATGATGTTATCCCCCACCCTCACAGACATATGGGAACTAGTTCGGACTTCCTAGAGACTTGGAGATATTATGGTGACTGTAGTAAGAATGGCAAGTAAAAATGTGTTGTTTTGGTGTAAGGAATACTGTAGTATGTTTGAATCAGTAATTGTGGCTAGCTAAGTTTAAGATAAGACAACCTGAAGGCCAGCTTCCCATTATACCGCCTTTTGGCCTTGTGTCAGATATTCGTATTATCAAAATAAATATTACTTTCCACTATGATACCTAGATGTTATGGATTTAAGCGCAGTGCTAGACTGGCGGCGAGGCCCCGTGATTTTACAATTGAAATGGCTAAATATAACTATAAGTTCTAAGTTAACAGTTTCTTTTCTCGCACTTCACGCTTGTGCAACTTTCTTCCGGCTTCTTGCATCCCAATCAACATTGATCTTCAAAAATTTTAAATGCAAAGTCAGTCGTTATCTTCAGTTTTCTTAATTCTTGTTCTTTTATTGTCTTCTTTCCTTAATAGTAGTTTTTCTCATATTCTCTAACACTCAGTAACTTCTTGTACCCTAGTGGCTTTATTGCCTTTGATCTTCAAAAATTTAAATGTAATGTCAATCGTTATCGTCTGTCTTCTTAATTCTAGTTCTGTTATTGTCTTCTTTCCTTAATAGTAGTTTTTCTCATATTCTCTAACAATCAGTAACCTCTTGTGCCCTAGTGGCTTTATTGCCTTTAATCTTCAAAATTTAAATCCAATGTCAATCGTTATCTTCTGTCTTCTTAATTCTAGTTCTTTTATTGTCGTCTTTCCTTAATAGCAGTTTTTCTCATATTCTCTAACACTCAGTAACCTCTTCTGTCCTAGTGGCTTTATTGCCTTTGATCTTCAAAAAATTAAATACAATATCAATCGTTATCTTCTGTCTTCTTAATTCTTGTTCTCTTATTGTTATCGCTCCTTAATAATTTTATAATATATCAGTTCACGTTTATTAACAACTGCATTTTAGTGGCTTTGTTGCCTTGCTTGTGGTGAAATGATAAAAAAAATAGATTTTCCATTCGGAATAGTAGTTTCTTTCTGTGTCTGCCATGAACAAAACATAAACTACGTATCTTATATATTCTTAACATTGCATCCAGTGATAATAAAGGCATCTGATGCTACTGTGAGTTCGGATTACGATGTTAAAACACTTCCCAGAGAACGACACCCTTGAAATTGTCCGGTATTCACCATCGTATAGTAGCATGATAGACATTTTATTGCACTCCCGCAACATGTAACGAAAAAAAAATCATTTACAAATGTGTTTGGGATTATTTAGTAAAAGAATTTCCGCCTCTGCGTCATTCTGGCTGCTTAAAATCGATGCTGAAATATTGAACCGACGAGTTTTTCCTTTTCGTTTTTCGCTACTACTGTGTCATTGTCTGGGTCAGTACAATTTGAAGACAGAAATATAGTATAATGCCGACAGGACGGATTTGGAGATTTCTATTAAAAAAAAAAGATAATAAGCAAATAAATAAATAGCCTAAGACTAATTTTAATTTTAATTTCTTCAAAAAAGCATGGCTGATGCTAACCTCCACGAAAGCAACACATTATAACTTCTTGAATTCACGCTTCCACTAACATGAAGGCCTGTGTTTATATTGAATCAAGTGATAAGTTTACAGCAAAGGAAAGTTCGTACACTGTGTGGTGCCATACAATTCTTCTAATGAGAATCTTGCACATTTATAAATCTACCTTTCGTCTGTGCACCGAATCCTGCAGCCATATCTGGTCTGGTGTTCCTATTATCTCGTGAATAGAAATATATAAAATGAGTGTCTTTATTTTTATGAATAGCATCTAATTTTAAAAGTTGCTTCTACTATATATTTGGAAATTCTACATAAAATTCAAAGAAGTATCTGCAATGTTACTGGTCCTGACATGGTATCTCGGTTTCAGTCAATTTCCTACTGCCGTCACATAGCCTACGTGTGCCTTCTCTATAAGTATTTTTATACTAGTTAGTCTGGTCAACTATCCATTTGCACTAATTCTGCCCGGCAGTGACAATTTACACTAATCCTACCCAGGGTTGACGATTTACAATAATTCTACCCGGGAGTGACGATTTACACTAATTCTGCCGGGGAGTGACTATTTACAATAATTCTTCCCGGGATGGACGATTTACAATAATTCTGCCTGTGAGTGATCATTTACACGAATTCGACCCACGAGTGACGATTTACACCAATTCAGCCCAGCATGGACAATTTACACTAATTCTACCCGGGAGTGACGATTTACATTAATTCAGTACGGGATGGACGATTTACACTAATTCAGCCTGGGAGTGACTAATTACACTAATTTAGCCCGGGAAGGACGATTTACACTAATTCTGCCCGGCATGGACTATTTACACTAATTCTGCCCGGGAGTGACGATTTACTCTAATTCTGCCCGGGAGTGACGATTTACACTAATTCTACCCGAGACTGAAGATTTACAATAATTCTGCCCTAGAGTGATCATTTACACGAATTCAACCCGGGAGTAACGATTTACACTAATTCTACCCGGGAGTGACAATTTACACCAACTCTGCCCCGGAAAGACGATTTACAATAATTCCGCCCGGGAGTGATGTTTTACACTAATTCTACCTGGGAGTGACGATTTACACTAATTCTATTTGGGATTGAGTATTTACACTAATTCTACCCGGGATTGACGATTTACAATAATTCTTCACGGGAGTGACGATTAACACTAATTCTGCCCGGGAGTGACGATTTAGTATAATTCTGCCCGGGAGTGATAATTCACACTAATTCTGGCCGGAAGTGATGATTTACACTAATTATACATGGGAGTGACGATTTACACTAATTTTACCCGGGAGTGACGATTTACACTAATTCTACCCGGAAGTGACGATTGACACTAATTCTGCCCGAAAGTGACTATTTACAATAATTCTGCGTGGGAGTGATGATTTACATTAATATTACCCATCAGTGACGGTTTACACTAGATCTGCCCCGGTGTGACGATTTTCACTAATTCTGCCCGAGAGTGATGGCTTACACTAATTCTACCCGGAATTGACGATTTGCACTAATTTAGCCCGGCATGGACGATTTACACTAATTCTGCCCGGGAGTGACGATTTACACTAATTCAGCCCGGGATGGACGATTTACACTAATTCTGCCCGAGAATGACTGTATACACTAATTCTGCCCGGAAGTGACGATTTACAGTAATTCAGCCCGGGATGGACGATTTACAATAATTCTGCCCGGGAGTCACTATTTACACTAATTCTGCCCGGGAGTGACGATTTACAGTAATTCTGCACGGGAATGACGATTTACACTAATTCTACCCGGGAGTGATGATTTACAATAATTCTTCCCAGCAGTGATCATTTACACTAATTCAACCTGGGAGTGACAATTTACACTAATTCTGCCCGCGAGTGACGATTTACACTAATTCTGCACGGGAATGACGATTTACACTAATTCTGCCCGGGAGTGACTATTTACAATAACCTTGCCTGGGAGTGACCATTTACACTAATTCTGCTCGGAATTGACGATTTACAATAATTCTGCCCGGGAGTGATCATTTACACTAATTCTACCCGGGAGTGAGTATTTACACTAATTCTGCCCGGGAGTGAAGATTTACACTAATTCTACCCGGGAGTGGCGATTTTCACTAATTCTGCCCGGTAACGACGATTTGCACTAATTCTGCGCGCGAGTGACGATTTACACTAATTCTGCCCGGGAAAGACGACTCACAATAATTCTACCCGGGAGTGACGATTTACACTAATTCTGCCCGGGAAAGACGATTTACAATAATTCTGCCCGGGAGTGACGATTTACACTAATTCTGCCCAGGAATGGCGATTTACGCTAATTCTACCCGGGATTTATGATTTACACTAATTCCACCCGGGATTGACGATTTGCACTAATTGTACCCGGGATTGACGATTTACACTAATTCTATCCGGGAGTTACAATTTACACTAATTCTACCCGGGAGTGATGATTTACACTAATTCTACCTGGGTTTGACGATTTGCACTAATTCTGCCTGGGAGTGATGATTTAAACTAATTCTGCCCGGGAGTGATGATT
This sequence comes from Acanthosepion lycidas, assembly GCA_963932145.1. Lineage (NCBI taxonomy): Eukaryota > Metazoa > Mollusca > Cephalopoda > Sepiida > Sepiidae > Acanthosepion > Acanthosepion lycidas. The sequence goes on from OZ010599.1 coordinate 99,217,908, forward strand.
TACACTAATTCTGCCCTGGAGTGACGATTTGCACTAATTCTGCCTGGGAATGATGATTTACAATAATTCTACCCGGAAGTGACGATTTACACTAATTCTACCCGGGAGTGACGATTTACACTAATTCTACCCGGGATTGACGACTCACAATAATTCTACCCGGGAGTGACGATTTACACTAATTCTGCCCAGGAGTGGCGATTTACACTAATTCTACCCGGGAGTGACGATTTACACTAATTCTACCCGGGATTGACAATTTGCACTAATTGTACCCCGGATTGACGATTTACACTAATTCTACCCGGGAGTTACAATTTACACTAATTCTACCCGGGAGTGACGATTTACACTAATTCTACCTGGGATTGACGATTTGCACTAATTCTGCCCGGGAGTGATGATTTTCAATAATTCTGCGTGGGAGTGACGATTTACACCCTATGAAGTACAGCATCAAATATGTTGATAGCAAAGAACAATCTGGCAGGTATTATTTGTTAATTGCATTTTATTCTTAAAATATTTTTAATGGGATCGATGAGCATTGATCTTTACAGCTAGGAAAGCCAATTCTTCGCCCGATCTCAGAGTGATACAACTGCGTATATTTTTTACTCGATTGAAATCTTTCATGGAATTTAGTTTTTACACTTTTCTCCAAGAAAAATGAAGCAATGGGAAATATATTGAATTAACGTGCTGTTCAGAAATTGATCTGAAAGTTCAATTTCTTTTTATGCTCCGTGTCCCTTCTGGACATAGGCTATCATGGCTCCCACGCTCCCTCTTTCCTTCTGGCTCTCAGTAGGTTTCATGCCTCTGCCACCTCCCTCAGACCACGTTCTGTCATCCACTTGCTAAAACCAGATATGTCATGCGTTGTTTTCCCTTGTCTCTCCTTCCCTCTAAATAAACAAAATCCACACTCAATATTATATAGGAATAAAGTGTTGGTGTCGACACTTGAGTTTGAACGAGATCGCCAGTGAGCAAACGCAGGCGATCCCATTACTGAATTAAGTAGATCATGTGACCATAGAGGAAACGCATAAATGTAGTAAGTAGCTGACCACTAACGATCATTACTTCTATTCTATCCTCTATTACTATATGGAGCGCTATTCTCTACACTATTCACTATACTATTTTTTATTCGGATCACTATACTCGATTACTATTCGAGCGACTATTATCGAGCAGGAGGTACACTGGATTGAGAAATCAGAGAGCCGAGTTCGAATTCCAGTTAAATCCATTCCATTCCCTTGCGTGCCAATACCCTCGGGAAAGGTATGAATCCTCTTCTTCCACCAGCTATGGGTAAATAGATGGACAGGCCGGTTTCGATAGCCTTGGATGATAACTGCTCTACCGCAGAAAAGAAATGGCAACCTACTGCGGGAAAAATCGGCCTCGTCAGTGATGTATCGCCTAAGTGTATCGATCTTGACATCGAGCAAGTGCTATAAGTGTTATAAGTGTTATTCTTAGGAATCTGACACCAGTATTTTTCATCGCAATACTACAGTTGTAGCTGCTATTACAAAGTCTCTACTACAACGAGCATTACGAAAGTGACAACAAGTATTCGTTGACATCACAAAACACTTTATTACAGAGTCATAAGGAAATAGTATAAAGAAATTAAAAGCATGAATTGTTCTCAAATAGATTTTTCATACCGAGACATACATTCTTATAAAGAATGGAATCGATTTTTTATATATAAATCCAATAGATTTTTATTACTTAAATAGATTTTTATTATTTGCATTGTCAGATCTAATGACGGTTTCCTCTAAGGGAACGCACGTCCTGGGTATGACGATAAACTACATCCGCGTCCTGGATAAGACGATAAACTACATCCAGCAGCAAGGCCTCTGATCAGGAGGTTTTGAGGAGCATGTAACCACCTCTTAATTGCTGGTGTTCCCAGGTCTACCCTGACACGGGGTGGTAGCACCTGTTAGGGTCCCAGCTATGGGCAAATAGTTAACACCCAAATTTGTCTAAAATAGGTTTTAATACCAGAAATTCTTTGTATTACCAGCAATAATTTTTGAAGGAAAAATTATTATCAGCAATAATTTAAAAAAAAATACCAGCAATACAAACAGTTATCCATTCTTTGGAAAAAAATATGACCAGCTATGGATTTCTTCAATGAAAAATATTCCCAGAAATAGATTTTTGAAGAAATACATCACCAGCAATAAAAATTTTGTCAGCATTATATAACCTATTGAGGTTGATATGCCGTAAAACAAAGCAAACCAAACCAAACACTAAGGGTACGTGGGTTCTAATCCTGCCGGAGACCGCATATTTTTCTATAGGAATTCTCGAATATTCAGGCCCGTAGACGAAAATAAATATCGTTTGATAAATAAACGGCGCGTCTACGTAGATACGAGTATTCCCGGAAAATGATGTTTAAGCAATATAAATATACTTATCACATATTAATCCCACACAGAAACTATAACACAAGTATATAGCAAACAGTATGGATTGGTGAAAAGAAAGGAAGCCTTACTTGTAATATTTCACAGCGGGAAATAGGGAAAGTCGGTGGTGTATTTTATGTTTCTCGTGCGATCATGAGGGTTCCCTTGATCACCATAACGCTGTGGACTTCTGACGCCCATATTTCCCGCAGGCTACGTAGCTACTGGCCAGGCCAAACACTTCTTGCCTCACGATGAAATAAACAGCAACTGACTCTCGATACTCTATGAACTGCATGTCATTCATCGGGCGTTACGCAAGCTTCGTGACTACGTTTCAACAAATGGGAAATAATTGCCATCGGCCCTACAGATAAAATAAAGAGTTACGTGGAAAGATTGCGGTTGGTGTGGGTGGGGTTGTATGTGAATAACAAGAGAAAATCGACAGGAAACGAAAATTGAAAGTTTAACGCGTAAGAAAAAAAGAAAAAAAAAAAGAAGTCCTACTCCATTTTCCTCACATTTGGCCTTTTCTGATTGGTTAAACGCCACCGGGCTTTAAACGTAGATGAAAATCCGGTAAAATTGGGCATAGAAAAAATGTCAGTTCCAGATCAAACGTCTCAAATCAAATCACCAAGATTTGAAAGCTCTTTCATTCAAGAGAAAGATCTTTTCGCTGTTTACCCCTGTCTGACCACTGATCACAACAAAAATCGATATTATCTATATATAAAACACAGAGGATGTCTGTACGTCTGTCAGTGTGATACCTTTTCATTCGAGATCCATACAACCGATTTTGACCAAACTTGACACATATAACTTGTACAATGTAAGAGATAGGTCCTTAAAATCGTTATTTTTTTAAAATCATTAATCAATAAAACCGATCAAAAATCGATAAATTCAACTTTTTCCTCCGATTTCGTTCAAACTCGGTATATAGGTTACTTACATCATGACGAGCCAAACGATACTTCATTTTTTTATTTATACACCACTGCGTTTAGCGAAAAACGAAAAATCGATTTCAATACAAATCGATTTCAACAGAAATTTTAAACTAAAAGCTCCCTCAATTTTCCATACAACTTTCACTCAATTGTAGCCAACAATAAATTGATTGTTTAACAGTTATTTAACTTGATAATGGAGTCCACCCATAGAGTGAAAATCCACATAAATACCGAAAAATGGCAATTTTTACTGTATTATTTCTTATTTTTCGTTGATCATTCAACCGATTTTCATCCAACTTTCTAATTGCTTTATAAATGTATCCTCTTTTACATTCCTGATAGCACACTGACAAATTGAATTTGAAAAACTCCAAAATAATTGTGGTCTGAAGTGGGTCTTCATGTTGCCTGTTTTACCCCTTCATGCCCTCGGCTAACTTTAATTGAATAAATACAGACTATTTCTGTTATATCAGTAACTGCATTAAATCATAATGTTTTTTAATGAAATACTTTAAAGCAATTGAAGATAGACTCTATTACATCTAAAAATGATGCTGTTTTTGCTCCATTCTAATTGAACGCTTTTTCTGATTGACCAGCTGGGTATGACTTCTAGTAATACATAATTCAACGTTCTTTTATTTTTACATCAAGATCGCAAAGATTCGTACTCAACAACGATCTTGGTTTATTTGCTTAATATTTGCTGTTCAGATATTCTCTCTCCTTTTTTTAATCGGTATCATCCCATGCAAGGCAATAAAGCCACTAAGACACAAGGGGGTACAGGATTTGAAAGAATTAGGAACAGAAACCATAATGAGCAGCGAGAGAAAAGAATAATCAGGAGGACAGTAGATAGCTATTGATATTACATTTAAATTTTTGCAGATTAAATTTGGCTGTAAATATGAAACCAGATGGAGTTCCACAAGCGAGAAGTGTGAGAAAAGAAACTGCCAATAGAGAAGTTACGGTTATGTCTAGCTAGCCCAACAGTTAATTGGTGAGACCTCGCCTTCCAGTCTAGTGCTGAGCTGGAATTCAAAAAGTCTAGGTACCATAGCGAAGAGCGATATTTATTGTGATATATACACAGAAATGTGGCACAAGGCCAAAATGGGTATGGGGAATGGGAAAATGGACAGTCTTCTTCCGTCCTAACATTAAACCTAACTAGCCACGATCACTAACCCAAACATACCACAATATTCTTTACACCAAAACAACGCATTCTTACTTATCGTTCTTACAACATTCACCATATACCTCTATGAAAATCTTAACTCGTCCCCATATGTAAAATTCATGTCTGTGAGTAGGGGGGGGATAAAATAACGATTTTAAAAATCTAAACCCCGATGAATATTTACAAATATGAAATAAAACTATTTACAAGAAAATAAACAAAATAGCATTAGTAATAAAAAAAAACATAATCCTTAATTGTGGCAGAAACATCAGTTAGCTGAAGGAAATCAATGCGGGACTTTCTTTAAAAAAATAAAATAAAAATAAACCACTCATTCGTCCAAATACTCACTAAAACACACACTCATTCAAACACAACAGCAAATACGAAACAATCATGAGAAACAAAAGGCGTCCCGCGTCTACCAGAGAACTGACATCTCTGGACACTTAAACGGGAGAGGGAAGAGGAATTTAACAAACGAAAATAGGGACAGAAATACATAGTGAAGAGCGATATTTATTCTGATATGTACAGAAAATGTGGCACAAGTCCAAAATAGAAATGGGAAAAAGTACGGTTTTCTTCTGTCTTAATGTTAAATTTAGCTAGCCACAAACACTGACCCAAACATACCACAATATTCCAAACACCAAAACAACACATTCTTACTTACCTTTCTTACTACATCCACCATAATACCTCATTGTCTCTATACAAATCCTAACTATTCCGTATATGTACAATTCATTGTTCTTGGGGGAGTGGAATAAAATAATAATTTAAAAACTAGCCTCAATGTGTATTTACAATATGAAAAGAAAAACTATTTACATGAAACTAAACAAAATAATGTTAGTAATACCCCCCACCCTCAATCCTTAAATACCGCAGAAATATCAGTTAACTGGACGAAATCAATGAGGAACTTTAATAATATAAAACATTCATTCATACCCAAGCACTCACTCAAACACAAACTCATTCAAACAACAGTAAATATGAAAATCAAACCTGAAACAAAAGACACCCTGCATCTACCAGAGAACTGACATCTCTGCACACCTAAACGGGAGAGGGAACGGGAATTAAACTCAAGAAATAAATAGTGAAGAGCTATATTTATTCTTATATTTACAGAAAATGTGGCGCAAGGCCAAAAATGGGAAATGGGGAAAAGGACGGTCTTCTTCTGTCTTAATGTTTAACTTAGCTAGCCATAAACACTGACCCCAAAATATACGACAATATTCCTTACATCAAAATAACGCATTCTTACTTACCTTTCTTATATCATTTACCATAATGGCTCAGAAACTTCATGAAGTCCTAACTGGTCCCCATATGTACAATTCATTATCTGTGGGGAGAGGGGGGACGTTTCTGCACATCTAAACGGGATAGGGAAGGGGAATTAAACTAAACAAAATAGGGACAGAAATAAATAACGGAGCGCTCATCCGAACAATTACCATGAAAGTATTTATAGAAAAGACAAAGAGAGGCAACCTTATGGCGGTGGGAAAGTGACTGATTAAGAGCCGGAATTTTTAATATTTACATTCAGAGGGTGGGGGATTCGATAGATAAGAATCTATATACTGGGATATTCTTTGTCTTACAATAAGGAAACCACTTCGCCTTCTATGTCCGTGTTCCATCATGACGTGGATAATCATAGCTCTCCACCATTTCTCATCATTTCTAGCACTTAACAATCTTTCCTCATTATGTTGGTTATGCGTTGATTTCCTCTGTCCCTCTTGCCTTCAATATCGCCTGTGAGTGTCAGATTTTCCAAGCCTTCTTTCCTCATTATGTTGGTTATGCGTTGATTTCCTCTGTCCCTCTTGCCTTCAATATCTCCTGTGAGTGTCAGATTTTCCAAGCCTTCTTTCCTCATTATGTTGGTTATGCGTTGATTTCCTCTGTCTCTCTTGCCTTCAATATCTCCTGTGAGTGTCAGATTTTCCAAGCCTTCTCTCCTCATTATGTTGGTTATGCGTTGATTTCCTCTGTCCCTCTTCTCTTCAGTATGCCCCGTGAGTGTCAGATTTTCCTAGGCCCCTTTCTCACTATGGGTCCCAGACATTTTTTATGGTTATTAAATAATAAATTAGTTTCCCTATTCCATAATGACTGGATATAAACAATTGCTAACAAATATATTTAAAGAATCGCATATGAAAACGTTTTTATAATTATAAAAACTTAGCAAATTATCATTTTTGTGAGCATATAAAAAATACGGTGAATATAAAATTCTGCTGGACACAAAGTGGGGGATCGGTTTTCTTTTTCATTATGTAATAAACAGATCCCCCCATTAATTACCACATATTAATAATTAGAAACAAATATATTTAAAAACTCACATGTGAAAATCATTTTTGACAGCATGGATGAACTGGTATTAAGTTTCTATAGGTCATAAACTGATGGATCGATTCTCTATTGATATTAAATGATAAACTGATCCCCCATTAATTACCACATATTAATTACAAAAATATATTTAAAGACTCGCATATGAAAACCTTCTTACGAGAACAAGAACTAAACAAAATATCATTTTGACAGCTTGGATGAAATAGTATCAAGTTTCTACAGGTCAAGAAGTGGGGGTTCGGTTCTGTATTTTTATTAAGTAATAAACAGATCCCCCATTAATTACCACATATTAATAACTAGAAACAAATATATTTAAAGACTCACGTACGAAAATCTTCTTATAAGAGGAAGAACTTAACAGAATATCATTTTGATAGCATGGATAAACTGATATTAATATTATCCTGGTTATAAAGTGGGGGATCATTTTTTTATTGTTATTAAGTAATAAACCGGTCCCCCATTGATTACCTCATCTTAATAATTGGAACAAATATAAAAGATTCACATGTGAAAACCTTATAAGAGTAAGAATTTAACAAATTATCATTTTTGGCACCAGGGATGAACTGGTATTAATATTATCCTGGTCATAAATTGGGGGATCGGTTTTCTATTGTCATTAAATAATAAACTGAACTCCGATAAATTGATACATATTATTTATTGCAAACGTATGTATTTAAAGATAGGTCCTGATCTGGCATCTCGACTCCAGACGAGATGTGGCTTCCCTCTGTCTTTTCTACAAATTAATTTCATGGTAACTGCTCTGACGAGCTACTTTCACTGGTACCCCAACTGCATGAATTTAAGCGTACTTCTAGTTTGGCATCTCGTTCCCATCGTCGAAACGGTTAAATGTAGCCGTCTCTTCTTCTCTCGCAGTTCCTGACTACTAATTGCTTCGCTAACAGCTAATAATCTTCAATTATTCAAATGTAATGTCAATAGATTCTTCTGATACTTTGATCCTCATACACGTCCTTCTCTACATCCTTTCCACAAACACACATCTTTACTCTTACACTTACTCTCTTTTAACCTCTTGCGTGATGGTGGCATTCCGGCCTTGCTTAAGAAAGAAAAAAAAACTTCTTTTAAGAGTAAGAACTTTACAAATTACTGTTATTAATAAAAGATTAAACTGGAAATAAAGTCAAGGATCGGATTTGGATTGTTATTAAGTAATAAGCAGAATTATCCCAGCATGTACTCTGAAAGCGATGCTTCCGCTTATTAGGTCATGTCCAGACGATGGTCGATAGAAAAATTCTGAAAAACTGTCAAATGGCAGAAGAAAAACTGATTGCTCACAACTTCGACTTAAGCACGTTTTTAAACCAGACATTCACATCATTTAATAGTTTACCCTGCCATCTCGGAAAATACCGCTCATCACCGCTTTCAACGACAGTAGTTAATCCGCTGTGAGCTGTTGAGATATTGGACCATCTTGGCCCCTCACGGAGAGGCCAAAAGAACAAGGAGGAAGATACAGAAAGCCCGTGATATAAGGACACCATTACGTTGCCAACGCCATTGGGACAGGCCGGTACGTGCAACATCTGTGGCTGAGTTTACCACAAACACAACTGTGTCAAATTCTCAATCACGAAAAATATATTGTCTTTTGGTGACGATCGACGGTGCAGATCATCATCATCATTAGTCCTATGACCGGATATTTTTGTCTGCCACTATTGAAGATGGTACCTTGTAAGGATGGTTATCCTACAAGGTACCGCAGCTGAATAATAGTCACGGTAACATTCTGCGTCTGTTCGGTTTGATTCACATTAATTGCTTTCCCAACGTTTTGGCCATTTCCCTTCTGACCATTTTTACGTGTCACCGTCAAGCAACGCATATTTGAATCGGGTATGGGTAAGAATTGTCCATATATTCAAATACATTAGACCAGCATTGATCATTATAAAGAATAGAATGTTAGTTTTAAAATTTAATTGAAATTTGTTGTTTTTTTTACTACAATAATGTTTGATGTTAAAACATTTAAACTAAAAATACGATTTAATTGATAAAATTTAAAATGTTTCCATTTAATTCCTAAAATTAAACGCGTAGCAATGGCGACGTCAGCGAGCTGAATACAACATATATTAATTGTAACTGGTTCGATTTTTACGTAAAGCCGAAAAATGTTTGGAGATTCAAAGAATAATTCTTTTTGTTTTCACTGTATATATTGTTCGGACTGCTGTCCTCATCTTTATTGTCATATTCATGAAGTTTCGGCCGTTGTTCGCTCCGGACTTCTTCAGGCTCTGTCTATATTTAAGAGATGAGATATTGTAACTATTTGCAATATTTACATTATTCAAACTGCTATCCTCATCGCTATTGGTGCATTCACAAAGTTTCGGCCGTTGTTCGCTCTGACCTTCTTCAGGATCTGTCTATATTTAGGAGAGGAGGTACTGTAACTATTTGCACTATTTACATTGTTTGGAATGCTGTCCTCATATTTATTGCCATATTCACGAAGTTTCGGTCGTTGTTCGCTCCAGCCTTCTTCAGGTGATATACGTCGGAAATTCGAACGAACCCTTTATTTAACCTACGCGGGTAGATTGTTCTAATTCCATTGGCCATGGAAATGTGACATTACTATGCCTTTTCAGTTTTTTTATTTTATTTTTTAGTAAATTTTCGTATTTTCCAGTGATGTTCTTTGTCTATTATTTCAACTTCATCCAACGGGAGGGGGCAGTGATCTCCTTTTTCCCTCCGTATATGGCCAACCATTCCTGATTTTTTTTAATTTCCCCTCGTATTATGGCATTTAAATATAGCATTAACAATTATTTAATTAGCTGGGGGGAAGAAGGTGGATGCATATCTGCCCCAAATGTATTTGCCCGTAGATGAATGTAACGAACTTTGTATGCGAACAAAATATATCTAGTATTGAACTTATTTTATGGAGAAATAGTCCAAATGATTAATCGTTCCAAGCGCTCTTGACTAATCTATTATAGATCAGCAATAACAAACTAATATAGAAGAAAAAGAAATTGACATAGAAAGGGCTGAGCCAGTGGTAGTTTCCCACAATACCACAAACTGCTACTAAGCCGAAATACCAATCTTGTGTTACGTTTTTAAATAGATTTGTCAGAACGAAATTTTCATATGGACGTCAGGCATGGCGCCAGACCCATTCAGAAATATCTAAACTGTCAGCTATATACAACCACAAGATCAATGATTAAAGAAAGGCTTTGAGCGAATAAAGGCTGAGGGTCTTTGAAATTTTGGGACTGGTGCTACAGAATCACAAACAAAGAACTGTACCAAATAACAGAAACCACATCAATTGATAACTACCAACAGCAGTAACAACTAAAATGAATAGCACTAGAAGAGAAAATCATGATATAATCAACATGTGGACAGCTGCAATGGAATCCATCATGAAAATTCAGGATGTGGAATTGATAAATGCCAAACACTTCAAATACCTCAGTAAATGGATCAATTATAACAAATTTAGTATACAAGATAAGGAAAGAAAGAATGAACTGTGCTGGAGATAGTTTCACCTAACACCACAAGTTGCTACTAAACCAAAACCTGAAAACTTTATGTTCTTAAATGGGCTCGTCGGATCGACACTTTTATATGAATGCCATTCATGACACCAAAATTATTTAGAATTACCTAAACTGTTAACTCTATAAAACCGCTTTCCCTGATTGATCGATTAAAATGGTTTCAAGACCATCCTTCCTTGAACCTCGTGGACTGGCACAACAGAATCACATACAAGGAACTGTACCAAATAACAGAAATCATATCTCTTGAAGAATGCCAAAAGCAACAACAGCTAAAATGGATAGCACATGTAACTCAAAGAGATAATGACCTAATCATGATGTTGATATTCCACACGACTTCAAACAAAAGATTGGGAAGGAACCCCACCCGCAATCAACACTGGAAAGAGCAATAACATCTACTGGACTGAAAAATTGTTTTAAGAGAAAGATTTTATAAATTATATCTATCTATCTATCTATCTATCTATCTATCTATGTACCTCAGTCTGTTCATTATCCATTTCAGTTTGTTCATTATCTATCTATCTATCTATCTATGTATCTATCTATCTATCCTGGTCTCTTCTGGTCTCCCTATTTTTCAAGATGTTAACATTCTGCAACACTTCAAATAAAAGGAAATTTTGTCAAGAAACCCGAAAAAAGAAGCAAGAACACCAGACCAGATACGGCAGCAGTATTCAATGCACGGGTGAAACATAGATTTGTAAAAGTGCAAGATGAACTCTGAAAAGAAAGGCACAACAAAGTGACCCAACTTTCCTTGCAGTAGATGCAGCTATTGATTCAATGCAGTCTCTTCAATTCAGATATAACCAGCATATCTTGCAAGTTCTTTAATCAGTTTCTTGAAAATAATTTTAGAAAAAGCTCTAACGGAGTGCGTCTGCGCGTTTTTTGTTTTTTTTTTAAATCACCATCACAAGAGAATGCAGATTTTATCGCAGTTACAATAAGTGTGTCTTTGTAAATTATCCCTGAAGATGACCTTGGAAAAGATCGAAAGTACTTGGGTTAGAAAAATCCTATGGCGCCTTCATGGTTAATTTTTATTTTAACATCACGATACTGACTAGAGAATTGGAAAGGCTCAATATAAAAATAAATAAACGATGTCTATATTATTCAATTAAACATCTTTGAATATATATATATATATATATATATATATATATAGATAATATTAGTGGTAAATATACATATATATGCAAAATCCACAGGTGCATATATACACATGTATATTTAGAATAAAAAATTTCCGAGAGGATAAAATCCAGGTAGAACTCAATGTCCAGGACAGAGTAAGGATATAATAAAAAGGCTTAAACACTAATATTCCATGGTCATAATTTATTCCATTGGAATCGTAAATACGATCCAATTCATCAGACCTTTTTGAATTTGTAGGTCTGATGAATTGGATCGTATTTACGATTCCAATGGAATAAATTATGACCATGGAATATTAGTGTTTAAGCCTTTTTATTATATATATATATATATATATATATATATATATATATATATATATATAAAAGGCTCAAACATTCATATTGCATGGTTATAATTTATTAAATTGGTTACGTAATCGTAAATTTTGAATTTGTAGGTCTGATGATTTGGATCGCGATTAAGATTCCAATGTAATAGATTATAATCATGTAATATTAATGTTTGAGCCTTTTATATTATATTCTTACTCTGTCCTGGGCATTGAGCTCTACCAGGATTCTATTCTCTTTGGAATATATATATATATATATATATATATATATATATATGAAGAAATATAGTCTTAAGATGTGCTATATTTATGGGATAAAGTGCTCAATATCAGAGATAGAGCGTGTGCAAATATAAATGCGAGCATTGAAGTCAACACTCAGAGGCGACAGTCTGTTCCATGCTAGACGCAATGACGATTGCGTCTAGCATGAAACAGAGTGTCACCTCTAAGTGTTGACTTCTATGTTCACTTATATATATATATATATATATATATATACTGACCACTAATTTTATCAATATATATATATATATATATATATATATATATATATATATATATATATATATATATATATATATACTAACAGTAGAGCCCGGCGTTGCCCGGGAATGTAAAAGTAAGAGATAGATCAAGTATCGACCATCATAAAGACAGAAAAATAAAACTGACAAAGATTATTGTTTAAGGTTGACGGCCACGCATGTCTTAATTAGTTTTCCGTTTTTTTGTTTGTTTTTTTTTTTTACGAATTGGTCAAACCCAAACTCAAACAAAAACATTGTTTTCAATCGTTATGAGTCTACCGATTGAATAGAATTTTATTATAAACAATTGTTATAATTGAGGATAAAAAAAACTATGGTCATTGTGATGGTCATTTTAAACTCGGCTTCCAATTCACTGAGACAGGTCTGGTTATATGACGGTCCCGTGTAGGATACAGGTTCGATTCCTGTCAGAGGACGCGTATTTTCTATGAAATTTCTCGGACATTCAGGTCGGTAAATTTTCTTAATACTGTTTATTATAAACGAAACATTTACTTAAATATTTCTGTCTATATAAATAACGTATAATAATATATTAAAATAATTATTGGAATACAAATAAATTTTCTTTTTCTTTTCAATGACTCCATTTATTATTATTATTATTATCTTAAATAATATATGTTAAATTTTCAAAATGCATTGTTTATAATGTAATTATAAAATAGAATAATTACTGTTGCATTGGCGGCCATAATTGGTTGTCTTACGTGTTATGCTGACAGCATTAAATTTATTTTTTCACTAAAATATTTTCTTTCGCTGAACTGCAAATGGCTGCTATGAAAATAATTTTGTTCCCGTAAAATATGGCTGCTCATTCAAAGATGGCTACTGATTTTTCTGATTGTATTAACAAATGTCCGACAATTGTATATCCACCAACATCTCCCTATGATGCCACCTAATGTCCACTGATCATTCTTTCTATCTTCAACAATTTTTTCCATAGCATTATGCAGAAGTAGACATTATAATAAATAGCTTTAATAATTTTTCTATAGTATTATGCAGAAATAGACACCAGACATCATGGAACTGGGTGCACCAGACGCTTGACATCGTCTCAGTCCCGGCCACCGAATGCAGAAGTACGTGACCTCACACCTGTATGCAGTATTGCTAGCATGATTACGAGAATACGAAACAACTTGATATATAAACAGTCCCAGAGTTAACTTGGTCAGTCTCTTACACATCGCAGACGGATAATATTAGGCTTATGCGTCAGCCTATGAAGCGACAGCGGGGTTCGCACCACAGACTGACTGAGAATTACTGACGGAATATAGAAATAGATAAAAATTTTCAGTAATTAAGATTCAACTCTCATGTTTGTCTATATTTCTGAGATGACATTCCTACCACCTGAAGAAGGCCGGAGCGTACAACGGCCGAAACGTTGTAATAAATATGGCGACAAAGATGGGGACAATAGTTCGAATAATGTAAATAGTGAAATCGAGACAGTCACTTCATTACAAATCGAATATAATTTGCTCAAAAGCTATATTTCAACCAATTAATTTCTAATCTTTTTAACAGTAATTTTCACCCTGTATAAGGCCCAAGAACCTCTCGAGGTAGAGTGTTAAAGAGTAAGAAATACAGTGAATGGGGATATGTGGGGAAGGTCACGTTTAACCTTAGATTTGGACAGGTTAAGGTTTTAGTGATAGAAAAAGCATCCTTGGGAGTCGGTTCTTGTAGTGAAGTGACACCAAGGGGCGGGTATGGTCGCCATTTGTAATTCCGTCACGGCGCATACGTGAGACTTTAAAAGATTGTTGGTGATTGGCATGCGCAAGCATTTTGGCTGATACACTCCTGATTAAAAATTTAAGTCCACCTGAAAAATTTTTTAAAAAGACTGTTTTTCATGGAAAAATTTTAAACATTTCTTACTTAAGGTTACTAATTCTATAATCAAAAAGGTTATGTAGACAAAAATTTATAATCTGAACATTTTATTGAGAAATTGACATTTTTATAAAATGATGCGTTTTACACTTGATCAAAATTATAAGACCAGAGACAAAAATTCTATGAAATTCTACGAAAAGTGTACGAAGACATTCAACAACCAAATTTAATAATGAGTTCTACCTCCACTGGTTTTGATGACTTTAAAAATTCTTTGGTGCATGCTAGAAATGAGTGTTTCCGTTAAGCCGCGAGGAATATTGCTCCAGCTTCTGAAGATAGCTTCACGAAGTTCATTTTTTGATGAATATTGTTTGCCATTTTGATAAACATCTCTTGCCATCCATCCCCAAACATTTTTAGTTGGGTTCAAGTCCGGTGAGCATGCAGGATGTCTCAAAAGATGGAGCCATTTTCTTGTAGAAAGGTCAAGGTCTGGCATAAAGCATGGATTGCAGTATTATCCTGTTGGAATAACCATCCATCTCCACACAAACGATGGCCCAGTGGATTGATAGCGCAGTGGATTGATAGCGCAGTGGATTGATAGTGGAGAGACGTGTGCTGGGATTTCTCTATATTGAACATACGATTCTTGATTGCAACATTTCCTTCTGCACCACCACCCCCTTGGATTTTACAGTATTTTGATTATCAAACGATTTGTCTTGCTTTGAACTTCAAATCAACTACAGTTCCTCAAAGTATTGGTTCGTATGAAAAAGCTGCGAGAGTGGAACTTACATCTCACCAACATAATACGAAGGAAATGTGGGTGGCATTGTGGTTCTTGTCTATAAACGTCAGAACTGGTGAAACTAAGGAATATAGTCCGTCTAAACATTTTCTATGGAAATAGCGAGAGTCTTGTGATGTTTCGTTTGCAGGAAGGTGTTTTAGGGTGAAAATAATTCATCAACCATAAGGACGCGGAAAGCCTTTTGGACTCTGTCGGGGCTGAAAAGTGGAGACTGGACAGCTCCTGTCTATCTATGGCAGCAGTACTTCATTTTCGGCATTATCTGACTCTTAGAGAGGTAAAGAAAATTAAACGAAGAGCTAAGTCAAATAGCGCTGCCTGCGGCGCGAGCGAAGCGGCTGGCCGGCCTCCGTTCGCGGTCGCCGGACGCCCGTAATGAGTATGGAACAGTACAACGAACCGATCATTCTTACAGCGTCTTCAGCGATCGATCGTATGCACAGCTTACACTTAACGTCTCGGTTGGGCTTAACTCCCAATGGGCGCTCAAAACACGGAATCGGCCTCCATGAGACAACGCCCGTTCATCGCGACATGAAAATACAGGAACCGATCATGATGATAGAATGTTACTAGTTTGGTTTTCGGAACATTGAATTTTGATTGATTCCTTTTTTACGGTTTATCAGCCCTTTTCATGTTATTTAGCCAGAAAATATTTTTAGATAGTAAA
>OZ010599.1:99236409-99336409 GCA_963932145.1 Acanthosepion lycidas
AGGCATCGTTTTTGTTTGTGGTCTTTAATAACAATATCTGGGCGGTTGGTTTTGATTGTTCTGTCAGTGTGTATTGTGTAGTCCCATAGAATTGTAACAGGTCCTATCTCCGTAACCGGGTCTGGGTGGTGTTAATACCAGTTTCTTTCAGTTTCCTTCCCGTAGAAGTTGCAGATTTTCCAGTGCAGATATTGGCCCACTCTGTCATGCCGGGTTTTATATTCAGTGGGTGCCAACATCGTGCAACCTGATACAAGATGATCAATCGTTTCTGGATATTTATCACAGATTCTGCATTTTGGGCTGACACAATATTTTAGTATATGTGCTTGATAATTCCTAGTTAGCAAGCATTGGCCCTGCGCATCAAGGATAAAACCTTCAGTTTCCGCTTTCAACCCTGCACTGCGTAGCCACTGATGGGTACGGGTTTTGTCTACATCAGCTTGTTTGGTACGAGCAGAGTATTGGCCATGAAGTGGTTTATCTTACCATCGCTTCTGTATCTGGTCGGTTGCATTCGTCTTTGCTGTCTTTTTTAAGTATTTTGCAGTTTCAACCGGTGCATTGTGCTGTAGTTGCATCTCTACGCCCATTTGAAACTCCATTTTGAATTTGTTGGCTTCTTTCATTACGGGGTAAGGACGCTTACTACTTTCATGTTCCTTAACGCATACCATCATCCAGTCTTCTGTAGTTTCCAAGTATCTTTGGAGGCCAATTGTTGTAGTTTTGTAGGACAGTTCTAGTTGAACTAATCCTCTGCCTCCTTCGGATCTGGGCACATACAGACGATCAACATCAGCTTTGGGATGATGCATGCGATAGCAAGTGCGAAGCTTTCTCGTTTTGGCGTCCATTCGCTTAATTTCAGCTATGGTCCAATTAAGGACATTAAAGCTGTATTGCACCACTGGGACAGCCAATGTGTTTATAGCTGATATTCTATTTTTTGAGTTTAGTTCAGTATTTAGTACCAGACGTACACGCCTGTAGTACTCTTTTCTTATTTTTTCCTTCATTTGGGTGTGTTGTATGCCATCTCCTTCGCTAATTCCTAGGTACTTATAAGCTTCATCATGCTCCAATTCCCTAATCTTTGTGACAAAATCTAAATCTATTAAGGGTGTTTCTGTAATTCTACCTTTCTTGAATGTTACTTTTGCACTTTTGTCTAATCCGAAGTCCATACCTATGTCGTCACTAAAGTATTTTACAATATTGAGGAGGCTTTTCGACTCATTGTCGTCTTTGGCAAAGAGTTTGAGATCATCCATGTAGAGTAGGTGATTGAATATTTTCTTATATTATTATTATTATTATTTTCGTCTTCCGTGTTGGCTATCGTTTTCAACAGCAGATCTTTCATTATGGATGTTCTTCATCAGGCCCTACGACCTCAGGTAGCACCTTTCGCAGAATATTTGAAATGTCAAACAACGACCCAATGATTAAGACAATAGTAACCCGAACATTCCACATTGTGGCAACTTCAATGTCAGAGGTCGGTGTAGTTGACCTTGTCAGTTTCTTTAACCTTTGTATTTTAGTCACCAGAACGAGCTACGTCAATGAGAAGGCATTTTATCAACGACGGTGATGTTTGGTTTGGAAGCCTTAGAAGGGGCCGTTTTTATGTTAAAATCCCAAAAGAACTTGACTTAGTTGTTTTCGATTCCCGTCGGCGGCTTATGGCGGTACCATTTCACGTCGGTCTTCACATACATATTTCTGATAAAGTTCCAATGTAAATTAACCAACACGATTGATTCGCGCATATGAAACGCAGGAAGCTAATATCGCATTTCGGTTCATGACATCTCACATTCCTGCGTTTCATATACACTAATTTATCGTTGCATAGCAATCTTCAATGCAAACAAAAACAAACTATCATTGTTGCAATGTCCACATAATCATTCTAAAACAAAAATTACCATCTTTGTTATATAATTTATTATTTGATTTATTGTAATGTACTTGTAATCTCTGATGATGGTTTATGTAAGCCGAATGCTTAGACAGGATTATCAATTAAAACATGTATCAACATGATAATTTTCTTTCGTGTTTAAGGGGTAATGCTAAAAAGCATATTCGACAATATGGAAGGAATTTACATACAATAATAAATAGACAAAACTGGTCTATATTATTAATGAAACATGCATTAATGAAAAAAATTCTGCCTAAATACACACACAATATATATATATATATATATATATATATATATATATATATATATATATATATATATATATATATATATATAAGTACATTTTTATGTTTATACATTCTTTTTATAGATACAAATATTTAAGTAAATGCTCTGTTTAGAATAAAGAGTATTAAACATTTACCGGCCTGAATGTCCGAGAAATTTTCACAGAAAATATTCGTCCTCCGACAGGATTTTGAACCTGTATCCTATACGGAACTGTCATTTAGCTGTGAAAATTTCTCGGACATTCAGGCCGGTAAATGTTGTTTAATACTGTTTATTATAAAACAGAGCATTTAATTAAATATTTGTATCTATAAAAAGAATGTATAAACATAAAAATGTCTTAAAATAATTGTCGGATTTTTTCCATTTCATAATATATATATATATATATATATATATATATATATATATATATATATATATATATATATATATTGATGTATATAATATATTGTAATGTATTTGTCATCTTTGATAATGGCTTATGTAAGCCGAAAGCTTAGATAGGATTTAAAAATATGTATCAATATTGTGATTTTCTTTCTTCTTTTAATGATAATGTTATTAAGCTTATCAGACGATATGAAAAGAATTTAAATAAAATAGACAACACTTGTCTATATTATTTAATGAAACATGCATCAATGAAAAAATGCTGCCTAAATACCCACAATTATATATATATATATATATATATATATATATATATATATATATATATATATATATATTTACAAATGAGGAAAGAACAGATGGAGTAAAAATCTACAGTTCGTAGGATTTACTTAAAAAATGGCTCAAAACAAAGTAGAGTTAAATATCATTATCATATTTTTATTATAAATTACAATAAAATCATTTTACATCGCTACACGAAAACTTTTCAAGATGTTACTTCTTCAGGTGATAAAAATCTCCCAAATAATTCATTTTTTATCAGAGGTTACCTACCATCGCCTGAAGAAGTAAGATCTTAGTACTGAAACATGAAAGTTTTTGTGTAGCTATTTAAAATGGTTTTATTGTAATTTATAATAAAATATTATACATATATATATATATATATATATATATATATATATATATATAATTCCTTTATATATCCTTCTCAGTTTTTATTCAACTTTTATGATCAATGCATCGAGTAGAGTAAAAGGGATGCTAAATTACATTGCTTGATCTCGTTTTCTGTTCGTTTTCTGTTCGTTTTAGAGTTGTTGTTTTTTCTATTTTTAGTATTTTAATATGGCGTAGATTACTGTTGAAATCCCAATTCTCCGTTATAACAAATGTTCCGAAGTGAAATTGCTATATGTACCATTAAAATATTAACGTGGGTTCCCATTTAGCTGTTTGTGTGCATCACCAGTAATGATGAATACCTACGGTCCATATAGACCCCGGTTGAAAACTACTAATCTAGTCGATCATGACTATTGCTTGTAGCTCTTTGGCCCTTTTCAAAATCTCCCATCCTTCGTTCAGCCATTCATTCACACAAGCTCATCAGGTAGGTACCCCACTTTCTTCCACTAGAATTTTTGCTCTCAATGTGTCCTACGAGCGTCAAATTATTCAAACCTTCCTTCATCATTATATGTCCTTTTTGTTGCCATTTTCAATGAGACTTCCTCGTTAGTTGCACGCTTCATTCATGGAATTCTCAGCATCCTCCTGTAGAACTACATTACTGTTTCTATCTGTATTTCAGAGATGCGGTATTATAAGACAATTTTTCCAAATATTTAAGTAAATGCTCTGTTTATAATAAACAGTATTAACGACATTTTCCGGCCTGAATGTTCGAGAAATTTTCATAGAATATATGCGTCCTCCGAAAATAATTGTCGGATTTTGTCCATTTCATAATATGTGATGTCATTTGTTTACATTTGGATACGCATCGAGCCGATATGAATGTATGAGAGAAAATCATAGAGAATTGTAGTTTAAAGACAGTAAAATCGACCTTGCTAACCGAACGCTCCTCTGTGGCTCAATCAGTAAAAGCACGCCAGGCTATATGACGGTTTCGTTTAGGATACAGGTTCGATTCCTGTCGGAGGACGCATATTTCTCAGACATTCAGGCCGGTAAATGTTGTTAATACTGTTTATTATAAACAGAGCATTTACTTAAATATTTGTATCTATAAAAAGAATGTATAAACATAGAAAATTGTCGGACTTTGTTCATTTTGTAATGTATGAGGTATTATGTACACTATTTACATTATTCGAACTATTGTCCTGATCTTTGTCGCCATGACACATGGCACAGTGGATAAAGGCGTTAGTTAGATCCAGTGACAAAGAGTGTGATACCCGGTTATGGCAGTGGAGAACTAGGAGAGGGAAATTAACAGGAGATAACTGACATCCATCAAACATGGCACGAGGAAATAAAAGAGTCTACCCCAGTGAGCAAAATAATGGGTTCAGTTCGACATTCAAACAACCTGAAGAAGGCCGGTGCGTACAGCGGCCGAAACGTTGTAATGAATATAGTGACAAAGATGAGGACAATAGTCTGAATAATGTAAATAGTGTACATTTCTGTTGCCTTCATTTTTCTCTTCATCTTTGAGGCGATTGTCCAATATTCACTGCAATACAATATGATTGATATTACACAAACGTTCAGCACTCTTTTCTAAGTTTCAAATGAAGTTTTCCTGTTTCTTAATACTTTCCTTCGATTTTGGAAGGCATGTTTCGTTAGCGTGTTCAGATATTTTAAAATTCTGTGTCTATTTGGTGCTGACATCAAGAATTCGTACATCATATCTTGGGCGATTTTTTTTTCACTTGCTTACAGTTGGTGGTTAGTCCTTTCTTCCCGCTTTTTTTTTCTACCTCAGATATCTTGCCTGCCGATTCAAGATCAAATTTGTTCCTCTTTGTTTCTAATGAAATTTTCATGTTTCTTAATACTTTGCTTAGTTTCTAAATGGCATCGTTCTCTATTCTAATGAAAAAAATTAGGTATTACACAGAAGTTCAGCAGTCTTTTCTTTCTTTCTCTTAAAATTTTCCTGTTTCTTATTAATTTTAGAAGGCATCTTCCGCTATTCCAATACACATTTGGATTACTATCACATTTTATATCATCTGTTAAAACACTTCTGAGATATTTAAACTATTCTACTTGTTTGATTTTGACATCTCCAATTCTTAGCTCACACCCTTACCTTTTCGTTTTACTGATAACCATTCATTCTGTCTTCTGATGATTAGTCCTTTCTTCCTACTATCCTTTACAACCTTAGATATCTTGTCAGTCAATTCAAGATCAAAGTAGCTCCACTCTCAAAATATATCATCATCCTCTCACAGGAGAAAGATAGAATTGCTCTCTCAAAGTCTCATTATAAGGTGCAGGAAAAAGATTTTTCTGGTGAGATTTCTTCTAATGTTAGTACTGGGTCCATTGATAGTTTGGGGTGGGGTTTCATGTCATCTCGCCCGGTTGACCTGGTCATCGTTGATCCCACGACAGCACGCATCTCAGCAGCAAAGTGCGTTTAGATTTTGTTGCATTGCGTTCATTCTTCCAAGAATAATTGTAAACAATAATGGCGCCAATTTGTCGTAATTGATCTGTATCCCAACCAATAGAAACGTTCCTTTCCAATTCATTTCATATATAATAGAATCTGATACTGCACCAAGTTCCTAGTTTTCTAGGCTTTCTTGTTATTTTAGGAGACCAAACCTAATGTGCTTTTGTAATTTAATATAAGTGTGTCTAATATGTCTCCGTGTATTTTATACCGTCAAATACAATACCTTGCTTCATCACCACCCCCTACCCCAGCATTGCAGTAGGGTTATGGCTAACAAGCATGCATTGCTGATCATTACAACCAAGTAGGGAGTGCAATCCTTACTGAATACTCTATACTAAATACTGGTAGCTTCATCACCCCCATCTCTTCTTCACTCTCTCTTCTTCACTCTCTCTTACTTGCCCTTGCTTCTCTTCCTTTTTCACTCTCTCTCTCTCTCTTTCTCTTTCTCTCCCCTACTCCATCCCTCTTCCTGTCTCTCTCTCTGAGGTTTACGGTCACATCACATTGAAACACTACGTTTGGATTACTATCACATTTTATATCATCTGTTAAAACACTTCTGAAATATTTAAACTATTCGACTTGTCTCCAATTCTTAGCTCACACCCTTGGCTTTTCGTTTTACTGATAACCATTCATTCTGTCTTCTGATGATTAGTCCTTTCTTCCTACTATCCTTTACAACTTTAGATATCTTGTCAGTCAATTCAAGATCAAAGTAACTCCCCCTCTCAAAATATACCATCATCCACTCATCGTGTAAAAAATAGAATGTCTCTGTGTATATTTATGACGTCAAATACAGTATCTTGACCCCCACCTCCATTATAGCAGAGATAAGGTTAACAAACATTTATTGTTGATTAGAACAACCGAGTCGTGAGTTCAATTTCTACTGAGCTACTGTATAGCTTTATCACCCCCTCTCTTCTTCTCTCGTTCTTTCTCTCTTCTTTACGCCCTCTTACTCGCTCTCATTTCTCTCTCTCTCTCTCTCTCATTCACTCTTCATTTCTCTCACTTCTTCTCTCTCTCTCTCTCTCTCTCTCTGTGTCTATCTCTCTCTTCCTCATTCTTTTCCTCACTTGTTTAGACTTGGCAAATGCCTTGATGTCCCAACAGAAGAGTAATGGTTAACAAGCCTTGCATGCCATTCCTGAAACGTAATGAATTTGATCCTCACTGGTGGCCTCATATTTATATAACCTTTGTCTTTTATTTTTTTTTAATCAATTCACCCCAAGCGAGACGATAATGCCACTAAGACGCAAGGAGATAAGAGTTAAATAAAATGAAAATACTTTAGATGGGATCGGGAAACCAATCCTAAACAGGAAACAAGGGATAAATCTCTACTCTTGTTTAAAAACCAGGGAGGAGTGTAAACCGGGCGATAGGCGTACGCATTTGCTCCTATTGATGAAATAGGAAAATAAATAAAATTTCAGATTTTTAGGCGGAAACGTTTGAAGTACAGATTTGAATTAAACGGAAGAAAAAAACCGGAAACCCAATCTTAAACAGCCTTGTGGCAAAACTAAGCTTATCTTATTATTATTATTATTATTATCTATATGCCCTAACCCTTTAGGACATGAGAAAACGTAGCTCTCCACAACTTCCTGTCTTGCCTGACCTCTTACTATCCCTTCCGTTTTGCTAAAGCGCCATCCACACAAAGAATTTACTTGGTCAGTCATTGTGAACACAATGGTTGCACAATACAGAAATTCAATCGATAGCGCCTCGCTGACAACTGAGTAACCCATAGGAGAGTGATCCTGCATCCGCAGTAATATTCCCACAAGAACACCCTTTGCTGAACAGGCCTCGTAAATCGATCAAGTTGAGTAGACAGGTTGCGTTTCTTAGAATACAAATCCTTCCTTTTATTTGTTTATTAAATATAAGCCGTTTTCCTGTGCGCTGTGTTTCCTAGGTGATCATGGGTCTCCACTCCTTCCTATTCTTTGTATCCATTTACATCAGCTTGCTGAGTTGGATTCTCGTTGTTTCTGTCTCTCTTGCCTTCAGTATCTTCTGTGTGTCAAATTTTCCAAGTATTCTTTCCTCATTACGTTCATCTGTCTCTTTCTGATTCTAAATATAAGCGTCATTTCTTCTTCGATTTCCCTTAAAACATTCCCCCTTGGTTCACATGCTCCGTCCATGGTATTCTCGACATCCATCTGAATAATCCTATGTCTGTTGCTGGAAGTCTTCAGGCGGTGTATCCGTACTCACCATACTTGACCACATATGACTATTTAACCCATAGCTGAAATCGTTTGGCATTGTTTCTGATGAGTTAATCTGCTCTTTTAACAGCTGTTTGGGGAGGTTTTGTGCTGCTAGGTTTAGGGTTACTCTCCTCGCCAGACCAGCATCTTGTGGGAGAGACGGTTTAGTCGCCGATTACTCAGATTTTGAATGCGGAATTGTCCTTCTCCTAGATCGGTTGCAAGCAATGGCTTTAAGACTTAGTCCATCCTTCTTCACCCATAGCTGGGGGCAGAAGGCATGAACTCATACTTGTCCCAAGGGCATTTCTACATAAGTGAATGCAACAAACCTAACTGAAATTTGAACTCTGCTCTCTCTCTCCCCGATTTCTCCACCCTTCGATATGAGACAATTGATATATATTTTATAATCATTTCACCCCCCCCCAGCAAGGCGGGAATGCCACTAGTACGCAGGGGGTTACAGATAGTGAACATGAAAAAAACGACTGAGAATAGGGTGGATTAAGGAAAGGATAAAAGATTAAAGGGATTCAAGAAGACAGAAGATAGCGATCGACGATGCATTAAAGTTTTCAGGGAAGCAAGTAAATGAGAGGAATTTCCACAGGCGAGAAGTGTGAGAAAAGAAACAGTTGGATTATAGATGACAGTTACATTTAACTATTTTGAGAGTAAATGGGTGGGACCTAACTGTCAGTCTAGTAGCACACTTAAACTGATGTATTCAGGGAACCAGGGGAAAATAGCTTGTCAGAGCCGTGCCATGAAAATATTTGTAGAAAAGACAGAGAGAAGGCACCTCATGTCGGTGAGAAAGTGACTGAAGTCGAGATGCTAAGTCAGGATCGATTACATTGCAGATCCTTCTTTGGATTTTGTCAAGAACCGCGAGATGAATAGCAGGATCACCAGATCAGACATAGGGAAACGTTTCAAAGCACTGATTGGTAAATTTATAAATGTGAAAGATGGACTCTGACGAGAAAAAAAAACTTCTGGCACGACACAGTGACCCAACATTCCTTGCAGTAGATGCAGCTATCGATTCAATGTAGTCGCTCCAATTTAAGTCAGTTGAAAACGTGAGGCCAAGGAGACGCAGTGTGTTGCTCTCCAGGAGTCTAGCATCAGCCACGCTGATAGTGGACAGGAAAGTTTCTCTATGGTGTTTAAAAAAGGTCAGTTTAGTTTTCAATCCCAGTGAACCAC
This sequence comes from Acanthosepion lycidas, assembly GCA_963932145.1. Classification (NCBI taxonomy): domain Eukaryota; kingdom Metazoa; phylum Mollusca; class Cephalopoda; order Sepiida; family Sepiidae; genus Acanthosepion; species Acanthosepion lycidas. The sequence continues at coordinate 99,245,666 of OZ010599.1, forward strand.
TGATTGGAGGTCCTTTTTAATAGTAGCTGCCAGGTTAACTTTGACTATTCTGACGGATTTGCTACTGAGACAGGAGTAAATGGTAGTGTCATCTGCATAAATGCCTACTTAGGAAATGATAGCATCAGATGAAGATCAGAAACAACGTTGGGCCGAGGATAGAGCCTTGGGGGACACCCCCGTTCGTGTGAAAGGATCTGGGAGCAACCCAGTTCAAAACGGCCTTCATTTCATATTTGATAGGAACGACTGAATTAAATCAATCAATTGTCCTGTAATACCGTAGTCCTGGAGCTTACGTAGAAGATAGGCGTGCCAAACCCTGTCAAACACCTTGGAGATACAGCTCGAACTTCACCTTTATTATCATGAGCTTGATATACATAATCAGTGATGGCCGTTAGCACGCCAGTAATAGACCTAGCAAAACGAAAAACATATTGTTTGTCAGAGAGTAGATCGTGAGAGGTAAGATGCCTAACCACTTCGGCATTGATTAGCCTCGCTCGAAAACTTTGCTGAAAAGCGGTAGGAGACTGATAAGGCGATAGTTAGAGAGGTCAGAAGGTTCTCCAGAGTTCTTAAAAACAGGAACTACAGCGGAGGACTTCCAACAAGCAGGAAGTAGTGAGGCTATAGTTGTAGAGTTTGGCGAGAACTGGAGCCACCTGGGGAGCACATTTCTTTAGGACCACGACTGGGATCCTGTCACCTCCGTTTGCCTTATGGAAGTCTAATTTAGAAATGATGTCTGAGTCAGTGACGGGGTTTTGCGCGTATTACTCAGTAGAATCTCTGTTCTAGGGAGGAAATGAACTGTGTGCATTAAAAATGAATTGAGGGTTGAGTTGAAAAAGAATTTCCGAGCAAAGAATTCAACCTTATCTGCTGAAGAATTCAACCTTATCTGCTGTAGAATGATTGAAATTTGCTGCTGTTCAGCACACTCTTTCAGAACCGAAAATAATCTTTAGTACCGAACTTGAGAGCTGCTATACGTTGTTTCATTCTTTCAGCAAACAGTAATTTCAATTCTTTGGTTACACGCTTACACTCATTAAGAGCAGATACAAAGAGACGGTCTGTTGCAGTCAGACGGGTCACTTTGGCACACCCGGAATGACGCAAGTGAATATAACAAACCCGACTGGAATTCGAACTCGGTTCTCCGATTAACAATTCTGATCCATTATCCATTACACCGCCCGCACATCGAAGCTTACAGCATCTGATATTCCCAAGCGGTCACCCATCTAGGTACTGACCAGCTTATTTTGTATTTTACTCACTTGTTTCTCTATGTCCCTCTTGCTTGCAATACATCATGTGAGTGTCAAATTTTCCAAACCTTCTTTCCTTATGTGTCCTAGAATTTTTAAATGTCTCTTTCTGATTTTAAATATAATTGCTCTTTTTGTTACGGTTTTCTTTAAAACTTCCTCGTTTCCCACATTAGCTTGTTCTTCATTTATATGCAGTGTCCTTTCGGGATTTGGGCAGTCACGGCTTTCCGCAACTTCCTGTCTTTGTAAATGTCTAATTCTTGTTGGTAATGATCATTGAATGTGTTAGTGATTTCCGTAATAATCATAAGATCGCTAACGTTTGAAACGAGGTTACTTACACAGAAATGGCGAGACAAAAAAAAAGCGGAATTATGACAAAGAAGTGAAAGAAAGAAAATGAAAAAAAAAAAAAGGAAAGAAACAAAAGAGGGAAGAGAAAATGAATGAAAGAAAAGAAAGAAGGGAAGTGAAATGAAGTAAAGAAATTTTAAAAAACAAGTAAAAAAAAAGGTCAAGTCAGCTGACACCTACGACTTCCGTTTAGTTTTGCAGAAGCAGCCATATTCATTCGAAATAACAGCCGACATCGAAGTCAACTTAGAGTTTAATAATCTTTTCTTTTCTTTTTTGTTTCCTTTTTTTTTTGTTTTTTGTTTTTTTTTGTGTTTTTTTAAGAATGTATTTTCTTGATTATTATGGGTTGTATTTTTTTTTTTTTTTTTTTTTTTGCTTTGCAGCTGAAGATTCCAGGTGTGTATGTAGGTTGGTCTAATTTTCTTTACATTTTGTGGAGTGCAGTCGTTTGTAATCAAATGTTTGCCCGCATGTAGATGTTTGTGTTCAATCGTATGTCTGCGTTTCTATGCTGGTGGAGGCGTTTGTAGTCTGTTGCAGGTGAGTGTGACGCTCGTTGGTACAACACATTTAAATGGCCGCAGATCTTAAAGTGGTTTTATTTATACAATTTAATTTTGACATTGTTTGTAACCACGAACATAGCCAGTCTCTCTCTCTCTCTTTCTCCCTCTCTCTCCCTCTCCCTCTCTCTCCCTCCCTCTCTCTCTCTCTCTCTCTCTCTTCCACTCTTTCTGGCGCATTTTCTTTCTTTTTTCTCACTCTTTCTTTTTCCCAAACTCTCTTTTTCTTACTCTCTTTCTCTCACTTCCTCTCTTCTTCCCTTCCTCTCTTCCTCTCACGCCTTCCACACTCTCTCTTTATCTTTCTACTTCAGTCAGTTCTTCACTCTCACTTTCCCTCTCTTTCTCTTACTCTATTTCTCTCTTCCTCACTCACTGTCGCACTCTAATTATCCACTTTTCCCTAACTTACTCTAATTGTCTCTCTTTCTCATACATAAACACACCTAATACACCTTTCTCTCTCTTTTTCTCACTCACTCTCTCTCTCTCTCTCTCTCTCTCTTGTTCACTATTCTTCAGTCTGTTTCTCGCTTTCACTTCCTATATATTTCTTTTCTCCCCTCTCTCTCGTCACCCCCTCTCTCCCTCTTTATCCATTTCTCTTCCTCCTCTTCCCTCTCTTTTCCTCTTTCTCTCTTTTCATCACTCTCCCATTTCCTCCCTCTCACCAAATTTCATTTGTCTAACAACGTTATTCCCAAACTTACCCCCCCACACATACAACTACTACCTGTGGACGTCCAAAACGTTGACGACTGTAGCCCCCACCCACTCAGCTTTCTATTCTTTGTAGCATTCATCAATGTTTGCCTCCGACATCTCTCTCCCAGGCTCGACTGTGCACAAGCTCATTAGATAGGTTATTCGCTCTTTCCCCTCAGCCCCAATCACCTTCAATATAGCCTGTAAGTGTCAAATTCTCTTTCTTCGTTATGTATCCTTGAAACTACAACAACCAACCATTTCCTGATTCTAAGTCTATATTTTTGTTCCGATTTTCATCTAACACTTTCGCCCCGACCCCTCAACCTCCGGCGTCTTACCCTCTGGGTTGAGGTGTCTACTCGGTCCTAACCGAATTTAAGGGAGTGGCCATAGTTCCCCTGAGCATTCGTAGATTATTCAACCGGTCCGCTGGTTTAATCCTGCTTCCTGCCCACGTTGTGATTTGTTTGATCCAGAAAGCAGAAGTGATGTTCGTCCATTCACGGTCGACTGAAGATGTAGACACGGCTGGGGAGTCTGCGCTAAGAAATTTAGAATGCAGCAAAATGAATTTAATATCTGCAGAAAGCCGGACAAACATCGATTCAATGATTGAATTGTTAATGTCTTTTATATAGCAGAAAAGAATAGTAGAGAAGAGAAACGGATTACAAAAAAGAAAATTATTTAACATAAAAACTCATACACTAGATTCTAGACACAGAGAGAGTGTATGTGATTATCTTGTTAAATCGTCTCAGAACGATATATGACTCTTGCGATGGAGGGATAAAGATTTCTGTGCTGGGGCTTAAAGTTATAGTGGCTTTCCTCCTCCCAACGCTTGCCCGGACCAATTCTCTCTTCACTCTTCAAGAATTTTCTCTAGTCTCCTTTTTCAGCATAACTACACGTTTACATAGATAAACCCGGCTGATTATAACTGACCCTCGACCCTACTATTATCGCGCGATTATCACGGGTTTTCTGCCTGCTTCAACCAAAATCATGTGAATTCCAAAGTTCCTTCTAGCTTACTCAGCTCTATTTCAATTTTTAATCGATAAAAATTATTTCGACCATTTCTATTGTCTACTGATGAACCAGATTCAATGGGTACAACTTCTGCAACTTTTCTCCATCAGTAAACAAAATGCTCTGATTTAATTTTGCTATTCAAATCTACCTGTGTGTGTGTGTTTCGACAGACTCTCTCTCTCTGTGTCTCTCTCTCTCTCACGGTCACATTCATTAAAATTTTCCTATTCTCAGCATTCTTCTGTAGAACCACGTCCCTATTTCATTGCGCATCCTCTTCATCTGTGAGAAAATTGTCCAATATTCACTGATATTAATATTGCATGGCATTTCAGCCTTCTTTTCTTTGTTTCTCACGAAATTTCCCTGTCTCTTTTCTCATCTTTTTTAGCACTTGCAAGATTTCATTGTTCGCATCATGGAATGTCCCTCTTCATAACGTCCATACATTCCGTCTTTTTGCAACTGTTAGTCCCTTCTTCTCGCTTTCTTTTCGTATTTTGTCAAGGAGGTCCTGCAGTCTTCTTTCTAGATCTGATATCAACCCAATGTCATCTACGTATTTTACGACGGTGGGGTGAAAGGCCTATAGGCTGACTGATCACAACATAAAAAAATCTGTCATTGTTTGAGGCAGATCCAACTGGTTTCCTTGAACGTTTCTTTATCCAGGATGGGTGTTGGGTTCATCACTTTGAGCCAAAGACGAAGAGACAATCTATGCATTGAAAACACTCCTCCCTGCCTACTCCAAATTAGGTCATGGTCGTTTCAGTTTTTTGGGATGCAAAAGGCATTGTTTTTACTTTCTTTAAAAGGGTCACACCATCAATAGAGAGTACTATTCTAATTTACTGAGACAGTTACGAAAGGCTATCAAAGCCAAATACTCAGGGAAACTGATAAAAGGGGTTCTTGTTTCATTAAAGCGATGCTCCAGCATATCGATCTTTAGTTTCAATGACTGCTATGCATTGATCAGCCTCCCTATTTTTCTGATTTTTTCTATCATTTATTCCCCAACATGAAAAAAATACTTGGTTGGGAACCACTATCGCAGTGACGATAACGTCATATCTCCCATTGATGACTTTTTGGACCAACAGGATGAACAGCCATCTTTGAACAGTCAGATGCCAGTTTATCGAGAAAGAAACAAGGCAGTTATTAATAAGAAGAGTTTAAATTTATGCATGCAAAATTCCACACCTCTAGCATCACTCCTATCTAATAGATAGATAGATAGATAGATAGATAGATAGATAGATAGATAATGATAAGACTGGAATAGATAGATAGATAGATAGATAGATAGATAGATAGATAGATAGATAGATAGATATGAACAGATTGAGATAGATATGAACAGACTGAGATAGATAGATAGATAGATAGATAGATAGATAGATAGATAGATAGATATGAACAAACTGAGAGAGATATATAGATAAATATGAACAGACTAAGACAGACTGATATATAGATAAATATGAACAATACACACACACACATATATATATATATATATATATATATGTGTGTGTGTGTGTGTGTGTGTGTGTGTGTGTGTGTGTGTGTGTGCAGCTGGTTTCCTTGAACGTTTCCTTATCCAGGATGGGTGTTGGGTTCATCACTTTGAGTCAGAGACAAAGAGAATCCATGCAGTGGACCTCAGTATTTTATGAGACAAAAAGCATTCTGTTTATTGACTATCTTTAAAGGACTCACACCATCAATGGAGAGCACTATTCTAATTTCCTTGGAGTGATAAAAAAAAAGAAAGTAGCATTTTTTCTTACTTCTATTTCCTTTAAATCAAAACGAGATAATTCGACAGACGTTCCCACCTTAAGAGTGGAGTTTATTGGTATCAGAATTCCGCCGATATAGCATGACTAAATAAAAACAAGAACGTGTGTATTAATGGTGAGACAACACTTGATCTTTATATCAATATATATCTCTATATCTACAGAAACTAGAATTAAACAATTAGTGAACCAAATAGTACATCTCGTGAGAGAGTTGCGAATATTCTGTAAAATGATCTTGGCATGACAAAGGTTTTTGTTGGTTTGGGTGCAACGTCTTCTGACACCTGATTAAAAGCACACCAGGCTGATCACATCACAGGGAAATCTGTCATTGTCTGAGGCAGATACAGCTAGTTTCCTTATCCAGGATGAGTGTTGCGTTCATCACCTTGAGCCAGAAACAAAGACAATCCATGCAGTGGAAACACCTCTTCTCATCTGAAGAGAAAGTAAAGGCCTCAGTATTTTAGGAGACAAAAAGCATTGTGTATACTGACTATATTCAAAAGGGCCACACCATCAACGGAGAGTACAATAACAACTTGCTGTAGTAGTTACCCGAGTCTATCAAGACCAAATTCACAAAGGGATCTTGTTTCCTCAGAAAAATACTTAAGGACAAAAGTCGTTGGTTTCAATGGCTACTGCGTGTTACTGCGGCTTTGAACGGGTTGATAACTCTCTCTATTCTTCTGATTTGACTATTATCTGTTCTCCAACAGGGAAAATCATTTGGCTGGGAAGTAGTATCGCTGTGTTGATGACGTCATATCTGTTGTTGTTGACTTTTTTTGACCAACAGGATGCTGTCTTCTTTGAACAGCCAGATGTCAGTTTACCTGAAATACAGATATTAATTTTTAAAAATCGAAGTTGACATTAACGCATGGAACATTTCACACCTTAAGCATCAACTCCCTTCATATTTGAGCCTATCAACTTTTTCAGTCAATCCTCGTATGTTGTTAAGATTGTCTCCTCTAATAATAAATCCTGATAGACTTCTAGTTCTCACCTCGCAATAAGCTGAGTTCTCCTACTTGTGTGGCATGGTGCAGAGTCCTATTGCCAGACATAGATACTTCCAGCAGCCACGCTCTTGACCCAGAGCAGCACTACCTTCTCAGGGCACTTGATGTTGGTCTCCATGTTGAGTCTGAGGCGTTGTGGAAATGTGAATGGAGACATAACGTTGTCATCACTAGCAAACACTCAAAATCCCATGATGTTGTCGATATATCATTCTATTCTTGACCTCTTGACACCCAAAATGGTTTTTGTAATTAAGAAATAATGACTAAATGACGCAAGCTTACAAATCTAAAACCGAAAACTACTATTTTGAACGCAGTCAATGAAAACTAAACGTTTCCAATGCCACTTGCCTTCATAAAGAGAATGGTCATTTTCGAACACTCAGTAACTAGAAAAGTAATAAGGGCGAAACATCTTCATATTCTTCGAGATTTCCTTGCAGTTTTCTGGTAAGACTAGAATATGCCTACCATTTAGATTATTCGGACTACTGTCTGCATCTTTGTCACCATATTCATTACAACGTTTCGGCCGTTGTACGCACCGGCCTTCTTCAGTTGGTTGGAATGGCGAACTGAACCCTTTATTTCGCTCACTGGGGTAGACTGTTCTAGTTCCACTTGCCATGTTTTAATGGATGTCAGTTATCAGTTATCTCCTCTTAATTCGCGTCTCCAAGTACGCCGATGCCAGTGAGCGAAATAAAGGGTTCAGTTTGACATTCCAACAAACTAAATAAGGCCGAAGCGCACAATGGTCGAAACTTTATAATAGAAAATAGAAATATACAGAGATACTGAAGGATCGAATAAATATGGCAACAAAGATGAGGACAATAGTCCGAATAATGTAAATAATGTACATAATACCTCATCTCAGAAATATAGACAGATACTGAAGGATCAGATAAATATGGCAACAAAGATGGGGACAATAGTGCGAATAATGTAAATAGTGTACATAATACCTCATCTCAGATATATAGACAGATACTGAAGGATCAGATAAATATGGCAACAAAGATGAGGACAATAGTCCGAATAATGTAAATAGTATACATAATACCTCATCTCATAAATATAGACAGATACTGAAGGATCGGATAAATATGGCAACAAAGATGAGGACAATAGTCTGAATAATATAAATAGCGTAAATAATACCTCATCTCAGAAATATAGACAGATACTGAAGGATCGGATAAATATGGCAACAAAGATGAGGACAATAGTCCGAATAATGTAAATAGTGTACATAATACCTCATCTCATAAATATAGACAGATACTGAAGGATCGGATAAATATAGCAACAAAGATGAGGACAATAGTCCGAATAATGTAAATAGTGTACATAATACCTCATCTCCGAAATATATCTGTTAATTCTAACGTCTCTTTCGTTGGCACGTGTTTGCAATGACCGCAGTTGACTGAATTGTGATCCGACGGTATTTTAAAATTCCATTAAACCATTTTTTTCCAAGAACAGTTTTTGATTACTAGATCTACTATCGTCCAGCAAGCTCACAAAACCTTCTTTTGTTTCCCGATGAAAAAAAAAAACGGCTTCCATTTCCTTTTACAACTTTTTCACAAGCCATATTCTTGTATATTAATTGAATCTTTTATGAACTTCCGCAATTTTTTAATTAAAAATAAGAAAAAAGATCGAGGCATACTTTAAATGTAACAAGTTCATAAGCACAATGTATTTCAACCCAAACTGATACGGCCACGTGACTAAATGAAAAAAATCAGATAGAAGAAACCTGTCGCAATGTCTATCAAGATATTTCGTTGTTAAACGATCAGTGTTTTGTTGATGCCACCAGAAGTTTTTATCGCAATATTGGTCAATCATAATGACATGTTCCCTCTCTCTCTGCCTCTTTCTCTCTCTTTCTCTTTCTCTCTATTTCAGACTCTCCTGCATATCTATGTATAAAGGAAAAAGACCATAGGAAAACATTCCTATAACTCTAGTGACAGGCACAAAACGTGTCGGCTAAAACTAGTTTTCCTATTATCTTTTTCCTTTCATATATTGTCTTTTTCTACGAGAAAATTTGTACATATATCTATCTATCTATCTATCTATCTATCTATCTATCTATCTATCTATCTATCTAAACCTGCAAATTATCTATCTATTTATCTATATAAGCGTTACAGATTCTTCTTTGAATTTTATGAAGAATTTCTAAATATATAGTAGAAGCCCCTTCTAAAATTAAATGCCCTTCATAAAAATAAGGACACTCATTCTATATATTTCTATTCACGAGGTAAGTAATGGGAACACCAGACAAGATAGGGCAGCAGGATTCGATGTACGGACGAAGGGTAGATTTATAAATGTGCATGATAAATTGTGATTAGAAGAATTGTCTGGCACGACACAGTGTACCAACTTTCTTAGCAATTGATTCTATCTCAATATTCATATCTATCTATCTATCTATCTATCTATCTATCTCCTAGCGTTTGAGTTCTCTGAGTGACTGCTGTGTTTAGGAAAAATAAATACGCAAAAATTCGCCTTTCTCTCTGCCGGGCGTCGGTGGCAAAGAATATCCTACTGATAACTGAAGTGATCGGATGTCTAGACACACTGATGAACTGCGATACAGCGAAACAGTCTGTTTTTGGATGACTATATTACATTTAAAAAGAATTAAGTTTACTCCATCGTTAGGAATATTACAGCTTATAACTTAAGATTAATTTGTAACGATTTTCAAACCGATTTGGTTAATGAGAAAATATAAAATGAAAATTCTTTTTTTTTCTCATACACCTAATCAGTTTTCCTTATTAAACTAATTGTTTTGAAAACCCTTACAAATTAATCTTAATTAGTAAGGTGAAATGATCATAACCATGGAGTAGTATCTGTCTATATTTTTAAGATGAGGTATTATGTACACTATTTATATTATTCGGACTATTGTCCTCAGCTTTGTTGCTATATTTATCCGATCCTTCACTATCTGTCTATATTTCTGAGATGAGGTATTATGTACACTATTTACATTATTCAGACGATTGTCCTCATCTTTGTTGCCATATTTATCCAATCCTTCAATATCTGTCTATATTACTGAGATGAGGTATTACGTACATTATTTACATTATTCGGACTATTGTCCTCATCTCTGTTGCCATATTTATCTGATCCTTCAGTATCTGTCTATATTTCTGAGATGAGGTATTATGTACGCTATTTACATTATTCGGACTATTGTCCTCATCTTTGTTGCCATATTTATCCGATTCTTCAGTATCTGTCTATGTTTCTGAGATGTGGTATTATGTACTTTGATACGGTCCCCCTGTGTATTGAAATGAGAACTAATTGAACTATTGTCAGAGAGATGTAATGTGAGTCTTCACGTTAGACATGTTGTAGTATATGCAATATAATTATTTACGTATTTGGACTGATCAGGATCTTATATATAATTTTATATTTGGGCAGCAATCATTCTTTTATATAAATTTCGTTAAAAACGACTGTCAAGCCACTGTAATGAAGTTCTTATTTAATTTTCCTGTGTTCTGATAATTGTTTGCTTTGCTGAACATATATTATCTATCTACCCATATTGTGTGTGTGTGTGTGTGTGTGTGTGTGTCGGATCCCCAATGTCAATTGTTATCTTATATCTTTCAATTCTTCTTTTTTTACTGTCTTCTTTCCTTAATAGAAGTTTTTCTCATATTCTCTAACACAGAATAACCTCTTGTGCCCTAGTGGCTTTATTGCCTTTGATCTTCAAAAATTTAAATGCAATGTCAATCGTTATCGTCTGTCTTCTTAATTCTCGTTCTTTTATTGTCTTCTTTCCTTAATATTAGTTTTTCTCATATTCTCTAACACTCAGTAACCTCTTGCGCCCTAGTAGCTTTATTGCGTTTGATCTTCAAAAATTTCAATGTAATGTCAATCGTTATCTCCTTTCTTCTTAATTCTTGTTCTTTTATTGTCTTCTTTCCTTAATAGTAGTTTTTCTCATATTCTCTAGCACTCAGTAACCTCTTGCGCCATAGTGGCTTTATTGCCTTTGATCTTCAAAAATTTAAATGCAATGTCAATCGTTATCGTCTGTCTTCTTAATTCTTGTTCTTTTATTGTCTTCTTTCCTTAATAGTAGTTTTTCTCATATTCTCCAGCACTCAGAAACCACTTGTGCCCTAGTGGCTTTATTGCCTTTGATCTTCAAAAAATTTAAATGTAATGTCAATCGTTATCTTCTGTCTTCTTAATTCTTGTTCTTTTATTGACTTCTTTCCTTAATAGTAGTTTTTCTCATATTCTCTAACACTCAGTAACCTCTTGCGCCCTAGTGGCTTTATTGCCTTTGCTTCGGTTGAAATGTTTAAAAAAGAAAATACCCTATGACAGGATTTGAGAAGTAATACTCTCCTCTACGGCGATTCTATTCTAATGGAGCTGGAGGCCTACCAGTACTGATAATTGTACTCACTTAAGTTATATACAATTATGTAAAAGTATTTGACACGGCACGGCATATGTATATATCAAGGAAACTAGATCCTCTTGGAAAGGATGTCAGGATAACTCAACTTAGACTCGAAGCAAAACCGCCTGCATTCGGATAGGAAATGAATTAAGTAAGTACGCAAAAATAGAAAAACTCCTAAGACAAAGATGGTTCTTCTCGCCGGATTTATTCAACATTTACAGAGACGCTATCCTAAAGCAAATGGATACCCTACCACGATGATTGTGGGCACAATCTTAACATAAGTTTCGCAGTCTTTCAGTGTCATTCAGTTGACCAAACGTATGGCTGGCACCCATCACCTCACCAAAGGATGTAGTATGATGCCAAATACAAGTAGCAAAGCGATTTCCTTGAATTTCCTTCACCAACTCGGTCATGGTGGCTGCTTACTTGATATGGCAAGTTTATCATTTTTTCAAATAATTTTCTCTACGTTACAATTTTTTGTTCTACTATCTACATAATTTGCAAGCACGGTGAATTATTGGATAGGGACTTCGATTGAGAAATCGGAGAGCAGAGTTCGAATTCCGGTCGAATCCATTACATACACGTACGTGCTAATACCCTTGGTAAAGGTATGAATACTCTTCTTCTCCCCTTATCAATGGGTAAATAGCAGGACAGACCAGGTTCTATAGCTTTGCTTGGCAAATGGTCTATCGTAGAAAGAACTGGCTACCTACTACGGGAAAAAGTCTGCCTCGTCAGTTATGTATCGAAAGATACATGATCGCCTAAGCGTGTATCACGCATGGCACATAACTGATATTCCCTTACGTGCTAATACCCTTGGGAAAGGTATGAATCTTCTTCTCACCCCCTATATAATCTACACTCTACATAATTTACAATCTGATTAATATCCTCATATTTGTTGCTATTATTACAACGTTTCAGCTATTTTGCCTTGTGGCCTTCTTCAGGGGTCTGTATCTGTAGGTAACCTTCAGAGAATTCTGAAATGAGATCTTTATTTAATTTATGAAGATAGAGTGTCTTCACTCAGCTGCCCATGTCTTCTGACTTTTCGTCTTTTTCTTTGTTTTTTTTTTTTAAGTACTGCTCTGCTATTGCTAGCCTAGTGAGTAGCTATACAAAAATAGAAAGGGGTGTGAGACAAGGATGCATCTTCTCCCCAGACAACCTCTACAGCGACGCTGTCCTAAGAGAATTGGAAACTGTACTGCTGTGGCCTTGTTAGGGCCAGAAATAAAGACACAAAAGATGAATTGAGTTAAACAAATATATTAACAGATACAGTAATACAATCATATGCAAACGAGAGTGTTACAGCAAGAATGTTCGGTTTGACTGTCAGAGCTGACTGCTGGAAACTTCCCTCTCTAATAGGCAGTACCTGCTCCTATTTACAGCTTGGAGGGAGTCTATGCGTTCGTAGGTAAATTACTGTAAAAATTAGTCATTTTATTTAGAAAAGTTTTCTTTTCTTTTAAAAATTCATTGCTGGTAATTTTTTTCTATGAAAATGCATTTACTACTATTTTCACTATGAAAAATGTATTTTTATACTTTCATAGTGTTTTAGGGTGTTAACAATTTCCCCATAGATGGGACCCTAACAGATACTATTAGTCCGGCTCAGGGTGGTCGTGGGAACAGCAGAAATTAATAAGTGGTACCATGCTCCTCAAAATCTCGCAATCAGAGGACTTCCTGTCAGATGTAATTTATCGTCATACCCAAGACGATTGAACAAGTAGATCTTTCATCTGCAAAATTGCGACATTTTTTTCGAACAACCTAAAATACACGCGTGTGCGCACGCACACACACACAAACTCACACACATACACACAAATATTTGACTAAATAAATCGTAAACTTTTTGTCAAATAATTTTATTTCATAATCTTCTTCTTTTAAATTCACTTTGTTGTTTTAATATTCAGTTTTGAAAGTTACATTTTCATTTAGTATGGATGCGAAAATAAGTTCAAGAGAATAGAAATTTTTAAAATGCATACATGTATAGTGTTTAGCAGAATAAAAAAAGTAAAAACGAATGCTAATCCTAATCTGGAATAAGAATTATTACCATTCGTTTTTACTTTTTAATTCTAAGAATTTCGAATGCATTCTAATGCATTTTAATTGAAAAAATATCTTCGTAAATGCAAATCATACGATGCTAATTTTTTTTCTACAAAAAGTTGCCTTGGGTGATAAGGAATCTATATAGATATTTAAGGTGTCATGAACAATTATATTTTTTTAGTTTTAGCTGGACACACACAGGCAATTACCCTTTATATATATATATATATATATATATATATATATATATATATATATATATATATATATATGAGGGAGAGAGAGGTCGATAGAGAGAGGTATATATATAGAGAGAGAGATCTAAAGAATTAATGAATTGATTTTGAATTCGATAGTCTTATTAGTTTTAAACGTTATTAAAGTAGATATTTAAAAGACAACCCCTATTTTTTTCTTTATTAAACAGTGTGTATAATGTCTATCGGTGAGCACCTTAGAGAATTATCAGTAAAGAAAATGCGTTCCCCTGCGTATGTATGTATGTATGTATGTATGTATGTGTATATATATATATATATATATATATATATATATATATATATATATATATATATAGCGATAACAAATATAGTGTCAAGCCAGAAATGCTGTACAGTCAATGCAAAACGTGAAAGGCAAGTAGTCTTTGCAATAAAATGATCGATATCAGACATAGAGTATTAATAGCTTTTATAAAAACTTAGCTGATTGAAATTGATAAATTTACCAACTGATCCAATAATTTTTACATTAGAATAGAGAAAGGTGCCTTCGAGAAATTAAGCAATGTTGTAAGAATCAGAACATTTATATTAGAAACAAAAAACTACTGCGTAATATCCAATGTATTATACATTAGAATAGAGAAAGAAACCTTCCAGAAACTAAGCAAAGTATCAGGAAACAGAAAAATTTGATTAGAAACGAAGAAAAAATTACTGAACTGCGGTCTAAGATCTTTTTTTTCCTACATTAGAATAAAGAAAGAAGCCTTCCAGAAACTAATTAAAGTATTAAGAAACGAGAAAATTTCATTAGAAACAGAGAAATGAGTACTAAACTACTATTTTTTACGTTAGAATACAGAAAAATTCTTCCAGAAACTAAGCAAAATATTAAGAAACAGGAAAATTTCACTAGAACGAAAGAAAAAATGGCTGAACGGCTGCGTAATATCTAAATTTTTACATTAGAATAGAGAAAGTGGCCTTCCGGAAACTAAGCAAAGTATTAGAAACAAGAAAACTTCATTAGAAACAGAGAAAAGAGTGCTAAACTGCTACGTGATATCAATCCTTTTATTTGGCAATGAACGCGGGATGATGTCTTCAAATATGAAGAAGTCACTGGAGGCAACAGAAATATGGTTCTCTATACAGGAAACTACTAAGAATTCTGTGAAAAAAACAAAAAACCTCACGTTCAGAATCATTTAGACAGTTGAAGTTTCTCAGGCATTAATGTGGTAGGAGGGCTTGGAAAACTTGACCCTCACAAGGCATATCTGGTTGGGGTAAGAAAGACAGGTGGAAGGCAGTGGGTCACCTACTTAACGTGCTGGTTTGAATGTATGGTGGAATGAGGAGTAGGAGGCTTCGTAAAGCCAGAAACAGAACTAACGGTCCAAGTGGGCCAGAAATAGATGGAAAGCCGATATCACGTGATGAAAGAACATGGCCAGTAGAAGTATTGACTAATGCCAAAGAAACAATCCGTTTAGCCAACTCAAGAAAAATGCATGCAATAGAATCAAAAAGAATCATTTCGAATCAATTTAGATCCAACTCTTCGCTCCCAATGAGATATTAAATACAAAAACAGAACGATCGTATTGGATCACTCAATAAAAACGAAAACTTACAACTCTAAAATCAAAAGCTATCATTTTGAAGACAGTTGATGAAAGCTAAATTCTCCCAATTTCATCTGGCTACAAAATCATTATCATTTGGGTTAACGCATTAAAAACGAAAGCTTACAACTCTAAAATCAAAAGCTATCATTGTGAATGGAGTTAATGAAAACTAAATGCTTCCAATGCCATCTGGCGACAGAAAGAGAATGGTCATTTTAGATCACACATTAAAAACGAAAGCTTACAACTCTAAAATCAAAAGTTATCATTTTGAATGAAGTTAATGAAAATCAAACGCTTCCAAAGTCATCTTGCTACAAAAAAAAAATGAATTATCATTTTGCTTTTAGTTTGGTTGATTTTGTTTAGCGGCATATCAACACCTTTATGGGTTTATTTAATGTCGAAATCTTAATGTTTTTAACAAAATTTTATTGCGTCAACTAAATATATTTTTAAGGCAATTGTATACCTTCAACTACAGATAAAATGGATTGTTGGTAATTTTGTGATAAAAATGTATTTTTATACTTTAATGGTGTTTTGTTTCTATTCAGGAGTCCACTATTTGTCCAGAGCTGGGACCCGTAATAATGGATCAGAGTTGTTAATCTGAGAGCGGAGTTCCAATTCCGGTTATGGTTCGTTATATTCACTTAGGCGCAAATACCCTTGGGAAAGGGTATTAATCCACCTCCTCTCTCAACAGTGTTGAATAGCAGGACAGACAGGACTCTGTAGCCTTGATTGTCAACCAGTCTACGGCAGAAACAAACTTCAGCGTGCTGCGGGAAAATCTTCTGCCTGGTAGGTCATGAATCGAAAGAGACATGATCGTCCTAGCCTGTACCCCGCGTGGCACTTACCTCCATGACTAACGTCAAATACGATTTTCAAGTTGGTTAATGGTAAACGCACTTAATGCCATTTAAGTACAAGAAATCTTTTTGCCTAACTCTATTTATCACAGATGATGGCGAAAACTGGTGGTAGCTTTCTAAGCATATCTTAGATGTGGCACAAGGCCTCAGTAAGGATCGAACTCACTATTCAGTCGTAATTAATTGAGAGAATGAATCTTGCTAAACATTGCACCAGGTCGAAGTGCACAACATGATGATTTTCTAAGTGTAACTTAGATGTGGTACAAGACCGAAAGTATGGGGCACCCAGTGCGGATCGAACTCAATATTCAGTCGTCATTGATTGAGAGAAAGAAGCCTGCTAACCTTTTCACCTGGCCGAAGTGCACAACATATGGGGATTTTCTAAGTGTAGCTTAGATGTGGTACAAGACCAAAAGTATGGGGCACCCAGTGCGGATCGAACTCAATATTCAGTCGTCATTGATTGAGACAAAGAAGCCTGCTAACCTTTTCACCTGGCCGAAGTGCACAACATATGGGGATTTTCTAAGTGTAGCTTAGATGTGGTACAAGACCGAAAGTATGGTGCACCCAGTGCGGATCGAACTCAATATTCAGTCGTCATTGACTGAGAGAAAGAAGCCTGCTAACCTTTTCACCTGGCCGAAGTGCACAACATATGGGGATTTTCTAAGTGTATGGGGCACCCAGTGCGGATCGAACTCTATATTCGGTGGTAAATAATGGAACGAGAGAAACTTGCTAACAATTACACAAGGTCAAAGTGCCTAGTTTACATTGCTAAGCGAAGATTAGTTGTGGTAGAAAGTAAGAAACACCTGGTGAGGGCAGAACTCGCTACTCGCTCGTAATTGCGAGACAAGTGCCTATGATGGCGAAGAGGTGTGCAAGGTAATCACTTGACGCAACGTCAGATTTCTCCCTGGCCTGAAAATGATTAACTCAATTCAGCATTGCAACTGTATATGACCATCTATTGAATGAAGTGGGATAAAGAACTCATTTGTGTGATTAGCCTTTTACCATACCTCCCTGATTAGGGTCTAATGTAACTCATAATTTTAAATAAATGCAGAATCATCTCCCGTAATAAGGGATCTGATTTTTGTAAAGTCCATGATAATTTTTCGATCCTCCCAAAACAAAACCGCAACACACGTAGGTAGTTCGCCAACGCAACTAGCAGGCGATTATAACGTTCATTGTTATTTTATCCGTTGAGGAATATTGATACGGCCTCTGAGTGGGAATATGTGGATGTGTGTGTCCGCGCGCACACGAATATCGAGTGTTGGCAACAGCAGCAAATGTATTATTGATTTTTTAGTGGGCACAAATAGCCATCTAGCTAGGTAGATATAATGATCAGAACAGATTGGCACTTATATATATATATATATATATATATGTGTGTGTGTGTGTGTGTGTGTGTGTGTGTGTGACAGAGAGAGAGAGAGAGAGAGAAACGACATTATGCACCAACCTAATAGATAGATAGATAGATAGATAGATAGATAGATAGATAGATAGATAATGATAAGACTGGAATAGATAGATAGATAGATAGATAGATAGATAGATAGATAGATAGATAGATAGATAGATAGATAGATAATGATAAGACTGGAATAGATAGATAGATAGATAGATAGATAGATAGATAGATAGATAGATAGATAGATAGATAGATAGATAATGATAAGAATGGAAAAGATAGATAGATAGATAGATAGATAGATAGATAGATAGATAGATAGATAATGATAAGACTGGAATAGATAGATAGATAGATAGATAGATAGATAGATAGATAGATAGATAGATAATGAAGCGACTAAGAAAGAAAGAAAGAAAGAAAGAAAGATAGAAAGAATGCGAATGCTTCAGTAACGAGAGAGAGTGAAATAAAAAGAGAGATATACAGAGAGAGAGTGTGTGTGTGTGTGTTTGAGAGAGATACGCAGAACATAACATCTCTCTGTCTAAACGTAGTCGTCTTTATATAATATCGGATTTTTTTTATTATATTTTATTACCATCTCAAAGACTTGGATCGTCAGAAGAAATATTACAGATAATCTTTCTTTCTTTCTTTCTTTCTTTTTTTTTTTTTTTTTCTTTCTTCAAATGCATAAACATATTAAGTTTGGCCATATTATGAATTGGTTTTTACTTACATCCTAGACTCTATTGATTTATCACAGGCCTTTGTTCTGGCGGAACTGACGTCGGCTCGGTAACGGCGAACCGCGTTCAAATCTACAATCGGGCTTAGTTGTCGTTTGGAAAAGTCTTGAATCCGCTCTATGTTATTTCACCATTGCTAGATATCTTGATGAAACATTTGACAGAAAAGACAATACACGAAGCGAACCTTTTTCCTCAACCCTAACCCAACACCTACCGCCCAGTCAGTAATTGTTGCTATAATCTTTGGCAAGCATAACAAAGATTGAATTAATAAATCAACCAGAGTGGGGATCATCAAATTAATGCGAACGATCCTTTCCTTAGCTGCGTATTATGTGCTTCACCAGGGCTACATACAGTTTTGATTCAGATTTTCCTTCTCCTAGACCGGTTGTCATCCAAGGCTATAGGACCCAGTCTTTTAAGGAGTCGGCCGTAGCCGAGATCATCGAGTCAATGTGAACGATTCTTTCTTTAGCTGCATGTGCTTCTCGGGACTACAAGCAAGTAAATACTTGACTATGGCTGTGTTGTATTTTATCAATCTCACCCAAGATTTCTCTTCGTTGGTAGCCAACTTTCTGATTATATTTCTCAGATTAGTATCTGGATCCCCGAGAAGGTGAACTTTTTGGTGCCAAATAGGGCAACATCTCCCCCTTTGGCAAGTGTTGTAGCGGTAATATTTTTGTTTTTCGATGCTTTCTCAAGGAACCACAAAATGAAGGAGACGGATTTAGACAAAGCCTTTGAGCGGGAGATAATTACCTCGACAATGGACTGAAAAGACGAAACGACCATGTCACGGTTTTGTGTTAAAGTACTTGAGAAATTTGACCAAACTCTTCAAATAAAGGGCTATCTACTATTTACAGTGTTGAATTTTGATATAGTGGGTGTAACAGCAAAACTGTCCAAATCGTGGAACAGTCTAATTGCCCTTCCCACAAATTGTTTAATATATAAAAAAAGCACTACACTAATGCAGTTTCTTTTTTCAGATGAGAACTTTAGCTATCTAAAAATAATTTGTTTTAAGAATCTCTGAAAAACCCTTTGAGTTATTCAGCGAGAAAGAGAACAAGTTAAAATCATTTTGCGTCAGCCCCATTATATCTTCCCAAATGAGCAATGGTGAGAGGAAAAAGATCATTCAGGCCTTCAGCAATGATATCAACATTCATATTCTGGATTCCATCTTCAAAGTCCATTCAAGAACTTTCCAGATAATGGTGAATAAGTTTAAAAAAGAGGGAACTGTAGAGAGGAAAACTGGATCAGGAAGTTACAACAGGAAGAGGGATCATTATTTCCACTTTGAGCTAAAGAGATCAATTAGAAAAGATCCAACTCAATCC
The DNA here is from genome assembly GCA_963932145.1 of Acanthosepion lycidas. Lineage (NCBI taxonomy): Eukaryota > Metazoa > Mollusca > Cephalopoda > Sepiida > Sepiidae > Acanthosepion > Acanthosepion lycidas. The sequence goes on from OZ010599.1 coordinate 99,265,342, forward strand.
ATAAGATGTTAGGCGTCTGGTTATGAAATTGTACGTGGAACCTGTGCGGTACCTTGTTATTTCAGGACAGAAAATTAGAAAGTTAGAAAGGACGAAGATCATCTTGAATAAGTTTGAAAATGACCCTGGAATATATATATATATATATATATATATATATATATATATATATATATATATATATATGAACTTTATTTCAATCATTCATGAACTTCCGATCATTAGCTATGATTAATTAATGATGAACATGTCATTTTCGGTAAGGGACAATTTCACCACGATTCTTCTGTTAAACTTGGAGAATAATTCTACATTCTTATTGCTCAAAGTAGAGTCCAATGGTGTTATAAGAACCTCCTAGAATTCCAGTAAGATATCTTTAATCATTTATAAGATACAACAGTTCAGAGCTTAATCTAACAATTAGACAATTTTGCTGTTACACGATTTTGCGGTATAATTCTACCCATGAGATAAATTATACTTATTGATAAAACATGCTCAAACAAATTTAATTGGGAAAATGTATATCAAAGTTATACTCGATATCGATAACATGGGCATCATATATATATATATATATATATATATATATATATATATATATATATATATATATATATATATATATATAGGAAATGTATTAAATCCGACATATTTTTAATTTATTTGTTTTAAACGTTATTTTAAATGGATACTCATATTTGAATAGCCGGTCTGTTTTTATTTATTTTTTTTAAAAGTATTTTTTTTTTTATTATTTATATATTAAACAGTATATTTATTTATTTACTTACATCTACCAGTCTGGATATTCAAGAAATCTTGTAAGAAAAATATACACCCTCCTGCAGGATTCGAACTCAGAGACATCGTTAAAACACACACACACGCACACACACACACACACACACACACACACACACACACATATATATATATATATATATATATGATTAATATGAGTAAAATTTTGTCGCTTAGCTGATCGATGTTACCTTTAAAATCTAGACTCCAGAGTTTCGTAGGCGGACCTGTCCATCCACTCTTCAGGGGATGAACGAACTGAATAATGGAGAAATAGAGAGATAGAGAGAGAAATGGAGAGCGAGAAGAAGAAAATAGCGAGTGATGGAACCCATAGAGAAGATGGAGAGGGTAAGAAAGATCTAGAAAGGGTTGGGCAGAAAATAGAGAAGGGAATTCAAGGAAGGAGAAAATGAAATAGAAGGAGAAAAAAGAGAGAGAGAAGAAACATATTTAAATAGCAAGAAATAAAGAGAAATTAAGAAAGAAACAGAGAGGGAGAAAAAGGAAGTCGAAATGGAGAGAGAAGGAAAGTGTGTACAGTTGGTATGGCGTTTGCCTCCTATCGTAACTGTTCGATTTTCAATTCTCGTTAGTGGATGCGCACTGCTGATGAGTCGCAAATATAGGACGAAACGGCCGTCCAGTGCCTTCTGCATTCTGTTGAGGTTTCCTCTAGACTCGATGAATTACTTAATTATGATTATTTCAAACCCTCCTAATTATTTCTATCTATCTATCTATCTATCTATCTATCTATCTATCTATATATATATATATATATATATATATATATATATATATGTTTTACACTTCTGTACAACCGGCGTTTCCAAAGTGAGGTCTCGTCTGGTAGCTAAGGAAATTATGCTGAGGGTTTATCATGGATGTACTGAGGGTTCCTTTAAGAAACGCTCGTTCAAGCATCCTTTTTCATTTACGATACAGAACCATAGGCATTGTACATAGCTGTGGGACTGTGTTTGGAAGTTACAAAAAAAAGACAGTAATCTTCCGAGAATATAGCGAAATATATTGAGAAGATGTCTAAACTGGTAAAACTAGCAGCAGAGTAGCTGTAAAATTGTACTCAGGAGGAGAAATTAGTGATTGTAACGGATCCAGATCGTGCGAAGTTTGTTAAATGGACGATCAGAGATAATGGCGAAGTGCAGCCATATTAACAAATATATTCTTGACCTCTACGAGCCTGGTTGATGCGAATAAAGATTTTATTTATTTATTTATTTTTTGCCACATCTCTTCCCTTTCTTGACTTCCGGTAACCTAATATGGCTAAACAGAAAATCGGGGTGTGTGGAAGAACATAATTTGCCAAGCTACCTGATGAGACCTCCACTGTTGAATCCCAGTTGGTACAGAAGGGTAAAATATTTTCATCTTTTTATATTAACCTGTTCTGCAAGTTCAGTTTTTGGAACGGTGTGCATTGAGCACTTTTTTTTTATGTATCTGTCTTAGGCACAGCAATTTCCCGGCCTATTTTACATACATACCGGTTGTGTCATTACTGGGAATTTTTGCCGTTGAATTGGAGCAGATTAAGTTTTAAATTCAGCCCACCCGAAAATCAATATTAGTAACAACAATAGGATGCAACTGAGGCATATCCCCAAATGGGAGCGTTAATAATTTGAATGGGAGGTGACCCTGAAAAGGGCCGTTTTTACGTTCTCAGTCTTGCAAAGTAGGAACCTCTTCTATGCACCGTCATAATAATGATATACGATAATTTTTATTTATAATATTTTTTTATAACTCTAATAATCTTTTGCGTTAGATTTCAACTAACTTGATTGCTCGCTGATTTTTACAGACATTAAATTTTACCTTTGATTTTTTTTTTTTGCGCAAAGTGTAAAAAATCGGTTTTTTTACGATTTTTCACCTTCAAGGTTGTAATTTGGACTCAAAACCGGCACTGAAGAATTATTTATCAAACAAAAAAAAATTCATCGAAATCGGATGAAAACTGTGGAAACGCATAAACAACATCCGATCACACACACACACATTTAATTATTTAAAGTTGGGATTATTTTTTATATTAAGCATGAAGAGGAATTACTAAGGTTTTTTAATAATAATAACAATACAATGCAATCAAAAGCGGCACCTCTGAGGTTTATGTGGATAAAACACTGCGACGCAGATAGATATGAACAGTTTAAGATAGATAGATAGATAGATAGATAGATAGATAGATAGATAGATAGATAGATAGATAATAATTAGACTGGAATAGATAGATAGATAGATAATGATAAGACTGGAATAGATAGATAGATAGATAGATAGATAGATAGATAGATAGATAGATAATGAACAGACTGAGATAGATAGATAGATAGATAGATAGATAGATAGATAGATAGATAGATAATGAACAGACTGAGATAGATAGATAGATAGATAGATAGATAGATAGATAGATAGATAGATATGAATAAAAGTGAGATAGATAGATAGATAGATAGATAGATAGATAGATAATGATAAGACTGAAATAGATAGATAGATAGATAGATAGATAATGATAAGACTGGAATAGATAAATAGATAGATAGATAGATAGATAGATAGATAGATAGATAGATAGATAGATAATGAACAGACTGAGATAGATAGATAGATAGATAATGAACAGACTGAGATAGATAGATAGATAGATAGATAGATAGATAGATAGATAGATAGATAGATAGATAGATAGATAGATAATGAACAGACTGAGATAGATAGATAGATAATGAACAGACTGAGATAGATAGATAGATAGATAGATAGATAATGAACAGACTGAGATAGATAGATAGATAGATAGATAGATAGATAGATAGATAGATAGATAGATAATGATAAGACTGGAATAGATAGATAGATAGATAGATAGATAGATAGATAGATAGATAGATAGGAGCTCAGGTAAGAGGGTTAAAATTGTTCAGTAACGCAAGACTGAAAGGGTTAATAGAACAGAATCCATTTTGATGAGTATCTCTGATTAACTGTAAACACGTGTATCCATGACGATATCTTTAGCTTCGAACGAGAAAAATGAGTCGATCAACTCAGACTCCGTTTATAAATAGATTGTTACTCTTACCTCTAGGGTTTTAGCAGATTTGGTTATAGTCATACCAATAAATTTGTGTGAAATGAGAGACGGGGAATTCGTTTTCGTACATATATATATATATATATATATATATATATATATATATATATATATATATATAAGCATAAATATAATTGTTTTTTTTAAAATATGATTCCAACACGCTACATAAGAGGTCTCATGTTTCAAAACAAGAGCCGAAACTTCAATATAATTATTTGATTTAAATTGAATTAAAGTAAGCTCTGTTCCATCTTCAAGCGAAAATTTTTCAATATATATATATATATATATATATATATAGGAATACATAGGAATACATAGGTCCGCCTATCGTCCAGTTTACGCTCCACACTGGACGTTTCAACAGAAATAGAATGTTATCACTTGCTGCTTATTTCGGATTGGGTTTCGGCTCCTTCAAAAGTCTTCTCATTCTCTTTCACACCCAGCAGATCACGTTATTTTGTACTGATATTATTACCTTTCTTGGGGTAAAATGATTAATATATATATATATATATATATATATATATATATATATATATATATATATATATATATATATATATACCGGGTTTAACAGCAAAATTCGCCAAATCGTTTAATTAGCAACTTGTTAGATTATCGTTTGAACTTTTTTAGTTTAGAAATGATTAAAGATATTTTACTGGAATTCTCTGAGATTTTCTATGACACTATTAGACACTACTTTGAGCAATAAGAATGGAAATTACTCTCCAAGCTTAACAGAAGAATCGTGATGAAATTGATCATAAACAAAATGACATGTTCATCATTAATTAATCATAGCTAAGGATATATATATATATATATATATATATATATATATATATATATATATATATATTCTACGATCATTTTCCCCCTCAAGATGATCTTCGCCCTCTCTAACTTTCTAACTTTCTGTCCTGGAGAGCAACAAGTTACCTGAGAGGTTTCACATACGATTTCATTTTCAAATATTTTTTCATTGCTTTAGACTCTTATAGCTGGAATTCCTCTTTCACGCGCCAAACATCTGATGGATTGAGTTGGGTTTTTTAATTGATCTCTTTAGCTATAAGCTGAAATGATTATACCTCTCGTATTGTAATCTCTTGATCCAAATTTCCTATTTTTTTTATAATTATTGACTCTTCTCTTGATGGTTCTTGAATGGACTTTGAAGATGGAAGCCAGAATATGAAAGTTGATACCATTACTGAAAACCTGAATGATCTTTTTCCTCCCACCATTTCTCATTTGGGAAGACAGTGAGGCTGACACAAAAGATTTTTTTAACCACATCTCTTTCTAACTGAATAACTTAATTTTTTTTTCTCGGTGATCCTTACGCCAAATAGTGTTCAGATGGCAAAACGTATTATCTGAAAACTTGAAGAAAAAAAAGAAATTCAATTAGTACAGTGTTTTTTTAGATATTAAACATTTTGTGGGATAAACAATTTATAGATAGATAGATAGATAGATAGATAGATAGATATAATAGAACGGCTATTCAGTTTTGCAATATAAAAAAGCTATAAACTATAAATTAATAAATTTACATGTTTTCCTCACCGGTAACACAACTCGGAGTTTTATGCACAACGCTATATTCAGGTGCTGCACCTGAAAACTGAGTTGTGAATGAAATTTCAAGTCGTGCTACCGCTGAGGAAAAAAAAGTATATATATATATATATATATATATATATATATATATAAGTTATAAGGAACTTGGTAAACCGCATTGGTAAATCCAAAGAGGATGAAATCCTGAGAGCTCAATGTGAGGACAGAGCTAATATGTAATGAAAAACAAACCACTTTAAGGTACCATTACGATAATTTATTTCACCTAAATCCTTTTTTAAGGATTCAGGATCATCAGGTAAAACTTCCAACAGCGAATTGAGAGGAAAAATCTCAAGTTTTACCTGATGATCCTGAATCCTTAAAAAAGGATTTAGGAGAAATAAATTATCGTAATGGTACCTTAAAGTCGTTTGTTTTTCATTACATATATATATATATATATATATATATATATATATATATATATATATATATATATATATATACAAAACCATGTATAAGATAAAGAAAAGAATAGTTAAAAAATAAAATAATTCATCTCAAAATTCAAACAATGTATAAACATATGAACAGTTTCTTTCCACGAATCGCTTCTTTGTGGAACCGAGGCCATCAGGATTCTTCCTCGATCAATACAGTCTTAACCTGTTCAAGTTTATGATTAAACGTTAGTTTCCCTGACTGTGATAGATAGTTCTCCACTTTATCACACTAACGCCTTTGTCCACTGTACCATGGCACAGTGGGTAAAGTCGTTGGTTAGATCCAGTGACAGGGCCCAAAGAGTTGTGAGTTCAATACCCGGTTAAGACAGTCAAGAACTTGGAGTGGGGAATTAATAGGAGATAACTGATAACTGACATCCATTAAACATGGCACGTGGAACTAGAACAGTCTAAACCCAGCGAGCAAAATAAAGGGTTCAGTTCGACATTTCAACCACCTGAAGAAGGCCGGCGCGTACAGCGGCCGAAGCGTTGTAAAAAATATGGCGACAAATATGAGGGAAATGGTCTGAATAATGTAAATAATGCACTTCTTTGTTCTTGTTAAGTATTTATTTGTGGTTTAAATTAAATATTCTTTTATTTTATCATTGAAGTCTTGAGTTATACTTAATTATTAACAGCCACCGTACGTCACAAAAGATTGACATTCCATTTAATTTTCTGAACATTAAATTTGGCTAGAAAGCATGGAACCGGAAGAGAGTTCCACAACCGAGTATTGCGAGAAAGTAACTGTTATCATAGAATATACGGTTACATCTAGCCAACTCAACTGTAAATTGATGAAATTTCGTCACCAGACTAGTAATTCGCTTAATTTCAAAAAGTCTAGGTATCATAGCGTACAGCTCATCCGAACAATTACCATGAAAGTATTTATGGAAATGACACAGAGAGTCAACCTTTTGATAGTGGGAAAAGTGACTGAAGCTGAGCAGCCAGATCAGGACCAATAATATTGCTGATTCTTCTTTGGATTTTATCAAAGATCTCACGGTAAATAGCATGGGCACCGGACCATATCAGGCAGTAATATTCTAAGCATGGTCGTAATTCTTGCTTCGTAAAATATCCCTTTTGAGTTCATACGACATTTAAGCATCTAGATGTTCCATCGATGTAATACTGGTGACATTTTTATCAGATTTATCTATCGGGTTTATCAGAACCCCCTTGACACTGCTAAGTGTTACTATGCGAAACTCTGGAGTTGGTCAGTGAGTTAAGTCGTTTGAAAATTTACGAATTAATTTACAGACTGTCGTTGCAAACGCTATCTATTGGGCCCTTTTGAGACAGAAATACTGCTGGTCTCAAAGAAATACGTCAAATTCTCGTCATGTATATTGATAGGTGATATTCAATTTTAACATTACTATTGATATTCCCTGAAGCCAGGAATTACCGGGTTGGCGTCCGCCAGGGTAGGGCTATATCCCAGGAGCGGGATAATTCTCTGAAACAGCGATAGATGATCAGTCAAGAGTTAGTATCTAGAATAAATACCCGTTGGTGGCTGAGGAGAAAACGTAGAAATCATTATAGAATAACATTATAGAAATCTTTATAGAAATGCTGACAGACATTATTAATATGACGAGAAATATCCGTGGTTATTTCATGATTCTCATGTTAATGATTGAATAAGATTCTCTTGCGAGCTTTGCAACTATAAAATACTCGTGAAAACTGTATCGTTAAATAATTGATTGCTTGCTTCTTTAAAGGCATATCAACTCCTTATGGGTCAGTTATTGCCGAAATTTAATTTTATTGGGTGCTTTGAAGTAATAAATATATTATGCATGTTATTCTGCTTTCACAGTTGAATACATGGTAGATAATTTGCAGCTTTTGTGCATATAGATGTTTGTGAGGACATATGGTGGTGATATGTACGTTTTATGTTGTATTTTTGTTGAAGTTGTATTTTAGAACACGATCTCAACGGACAAACCGGCGAAAGAGGGCAGCGCCAGTCGGGCTGGCGTAACCAAGGTGGACCTCAACAGACCAAGCACCCGAAAGTCCGATGCAACCAGATCTCGCCTGTCTTAATAATCCCTTTTGAACCGTGAGGCAGGCGTTTCTGGCCAAGTGTGAGGGCTTCTCCTTCACGCAGAGTTGTCCACCAAAGTCAAATCCATGCGTCAAACCCTTTTTGATTCACAGCCATCTCTGCCAACACCAGCAGGGGAGATGAAAAAGAATAGTGAGAGATGATGACAGTCCCGATGATCAGATGCGAGCGGGTGCTGACAACAGCGACACTTGCTTGTTTAACGGCATACCAACTCATTATGGGTCACCGCCGAGATTTAATTTTGTTGCGTGTTTTGAAATAATAAAATATTTATGTTATTCTTCTTTCACAGTTGAATACATGGTAGATGATACTCAGCTTTCGTGCATATACATGTTTGTGTGGACATAATTACTAGAGGCAGTGATATGTGCGTTTTATGTTGTAATTTTGTTGAAATTTTACTTTGGAACATGATCTCAACGACCACACCGGTGGCAGATGGCAGCGCCAATCAAGCTGGAGTAACCAAGTCGGACCTTGAGAGACCAAGCATACGACGGTCCGATGCATCCAGGTTTGCCTGATCCTGCTTCTCTCAATCCCATTGAGCCGCGCGAGATATGACATTCCCTGCAGACTGCAATGTATCTTTAAAGATCTTCAAAAAGCTATCAAAATACAAGGACCTTGAAATCGAAATCTCAAAAACGTGGCAATATGGAAACATCAACAATCCCTGTTGTATTTGGAGCCATCGGATTGTTTGGAAAAGATTCCAGTAGACTAATTGAAGGGATTCCTGGAAGTCCATGCCTTAAAGAAATACAAAAATTGTACCTACAAGTACAGCTCACACATTACGAAGGGCTTTATGTAAAAAGTATGTAATGTCAGGGTTTGGGGTTTTTTTCCGTAAAAGAAAGCTCAGTGTAAAATGCCATGATGCCATTTCTGACCGGAAAGAAATGAGTATACACCAGAAATTAAAGGAAGAAATAATAATAATAATAATAATAATAATAATAATAATAATAATAATAATAATAATAATATCTAGAAACAATTGATCATCTTGGTTGCACGATATTGGCACCCACTGAATATAAAACCCGACATGACAGAGTGGGCCAATATCTGCACTGGAAAATTTGCAACTTCTACGGGAAGGAAACTGAAAGAAACTGGTATGAACACCACCCAGACCCGGTTACGGAGATAGGACCTGTTACAATTCTATGGGACTACACAATACACACTGACATAACAATCAAAGCCAACTGCCCAAACATTGTTATTAGAGAAAGCAAAAAAAAGTGTCTTCTTATTGATATGGCAGTCCCTGCAGACTGCAATGTATCTTTGAAGATATTCAAAAAGCTGTCAAAATACAAGGACCTTGAAATAGAAATCTCAAAAATCGAGCAGATGAGAACATCAACAATTCCAGTTACAGATGGAGCACTCGGATTGGTTGGAAAAGATTCCAATAGACTCATTGAAGGGATTCCTGGAAGCCCATACCTTAAAGAAATACAAAAAATTGTTCTCACGAGTATAGCCCACACCTTACGAAGGGCTTTATCTATGAAAATAAGTGTGATTTTTTTTTTAATTTCTCAGTGGAAAATATCATGATGCCATTTCAAAGGAAATAATAATAATAATAATAATAATAATAATAATAATAATTCACACAGACAGAACAATCAAAGCAAACTGCTCAAACATTGTTATTAGAGATTGCACACAAAAAAGTGCCTTCTTATTGATATGTCAGTCCCTGCGGAGTGCAATGTATCTTTGAAGATTTAAAAAAAAAAAAAAAAAAAAAAAAACTATCAAAATACAAGGGCCTTGAAATCGAAATCTCAAAAATGTGACACATGGGAACATCAACAATACCTGTTGTAGTTGGAGCCCTAGGATTGGTTGGAAAAGATTCCAGTAGACTAATCGAAGGGATTCCTGGAAGTCCATGCCTCAAGGAGATACAAAAAATTGTTCTGACAAGTACAGCCCACACTTTACGAAGGGCTTTATCTATTTAATTCTTTTTTTTTTTTTTTTTTTTTTGTCAGTGGAAAGTGTCATGATGCCATTTCAAACCTTAGGTCCCTGGGCGGGACCCGGAAAGAAATGTGTAAACGCCAGAAATCAAAGGAAATAATAATAATAATAATGATAATAATAATAATAATAATAATAATAATAATAATAATAATAATAATAATAATAAATGAATTCATAAAATAAAAATGTTTCCAGTTTGATTTATTTAGATAATATTAGATTTATAAAATGGATTTATAAAAAAAGATCAATATTTATAAAAATAATAATAATAATGCACTTACGAAAACACTTATAGAAGAGGAAAAACCTGTGCGTTGTATAAACAACATGAGTCAAGTTAATTTTATCACAAATTCAAAGTGAAACATCAATATTTCTATAGAGACTGGTAATTTTACTGATCCCTCACTTAATGTACGCCGCCCAATGTACCAAACATGACTCGAGTTATGTGGGTTGCACAATGGAAAAATTAAATAAAAGATTCAATGGACACATTATAAGGACCTGCAAGTTATAAGGAGCTGCAAATCGATGTAACAAAAATGTGGAAACTTAAAACTACAATTATCCCTGTTGCGATAGAGGCATTGGGTATGATAAAGAAGGGCACTGGAAATCATGTGAGTAAAATTTCTGGGTGCATCAGCATCTAAGAGCTACAAAAGATTACCTTTTGTAGAAATACAAATATCATCTGAAAAATCTCCATCTGAACGTCTCATATGTCCATCGATAACTCACCTATAGTTTCCCTTTTTACTCGTAGATACTGGAAAGGGACTTGGTAATTAGGTACTTAAAATTAGTCTCTGGCAAGATGATATCACACACAACAACAACAGCAACTATTAGTTTTAACTCGTGAAAATTTCACGATTTTTCTATTATAATGTTCAGATGCATCTTAATTCTTCAATTGATGATTGAATAAGCTGACTTCAAGTTCTACTACAATAAAATACCTGTGGAAATGTATTGTTCCTTATTAAATATTTAAACTTAAAAACTTTAACTAAATATTATAACAACAATTCTAAATCTGAACGTAGGTCATTACTTAAGGAAATAAAAGGTTAGAAACAAAAAGATTTGAATTGACAGGTTTTCCATTTTAATGAAGCAGACTTTAAACTCACGAGAGTGTTATCGCTTCCTCTATTTTTTTTCTCTCTCTCTGTCTCTCTCTGTCTCTCTCTCTCTCTCTCTGTCTCTCTGTCTCTCTCTCTCTTTTATTTGCCTTTCCTTCTTTTTCTCACTGTATGCGAACAGCGTCTCTGATAAGTGTTTTCTTTTTTAGTTTGGTTGTTTTTTATGGCATATCAAAACCTCAGTGGGTCATTAATGCCATCAATTTTTTTGAAATACATACATAGCGATACTTTGGTAAAATGGTGTGTATGTATACATATATATTTGAACCAATTTCCAATTACTTATTTTTTTGAGGACAATCATATATATTACTGGTAATATTTTTTTTTTCAAAAACGTATTACTGGTAAAAGTTTTTTTTCAAAAATTAATTTCTGGTAATAATTTTTTTCAAAGTATTTCTGATATTAAAACCTATTTTTACGCTTTTATAATACTTTTTACTTCAGTTTCGGGGTTAGCTATTTGCCCATAGCTGGAACCCTAACAGGTGCTACCACCCTGGGCCAGAGTGGACCTGGAACACCACAATTAAGAGGTGGTTCCTCGCTCCTCAAAACCTCCTTATCAGAAGCCTTCCTGTTGGACGTCATACCCGGGACACCCCATTGGTGGTGAGTGTCTTACCCCTCTTCAGAGTTGTGGTCAGCGTATTCTACATCCCCAGCCGACACGCGGTTTTCCGTCTACTACACGATTAGAAACGGAAGAGATCATTATTTTTCATGTACTAGAAAGACCCCATGAAAACTTCGCGGTTTTCCTATTTTAAATTTCCTGGTGAATCTTAATTCTATATTTATTGTACATACATAGAATTATGGCACAAGACCGAACAGAGGAGATTGGGTTGAGGCTGATCTTCACTATCTTATACCTAGCTAATCGGATTCATGACCTATTCACTCGTTAGAATTTCCTTATTCACCATAAAAACTCATCTGTCGCCAATCAATCCACCATACACAATAAGACCACATCCTCTCGGGGGATGGGGTATAAAAACGTATCCCAGTGAGATGATAAATATTATTAGGTTGGTGCAAAAATAATGACGTAATAATGTCGTTTTTTGACGTTACGTCAAAAAACGACATTATTACGTCATTATTTTTGCACCAACCTAATATTTACAATATATATATATATATATATATATATATATATATATATATATACAAATCGGTGAACCCCAAAACAAATCAAAAATAAACATAACTGATGTTAGTAGGACCCGTCAAAACCCTTCGAAAAAGAGAAACCCTTGTATGGTGGCCTTGAACAAAATCAAGAGGCTATCTTAATTCCCATGGCTAGTTCTATGACAATAAAATATCCGTTTGAAATTCCCCTATCGCATCGTTAAATATTTGAGCTTAACAACTTTAACAAAATATTGCAATAACAATCATAAATATGAATGCTGGTCGTTATTTTAAGAAGTAAGAGGGTACAAATGAAATGATTTGAAATTGAGAAATTTTCCAATTCACTGAAACAGGCGTTAAATACTCGTATCTTTTGTTCTTTAATTTTCTCACTTAAACCCTGACATGCCTTATCCGTCTTTACATATGAAGAAAACGGAATAGTCCATTATTTCTGAGGTATTATCAGGAGACGTTAAACACATCTTTCTTTCATTTTGTCACTGAAATCATGTATCCGCTAGTATCTTTCCTCACGATCAAAACGGAATGTTAGCAAGAGACACGTCCTTTTTTCTTTCTTGTATTTTCTCACTGGAATCAAGTAGCCTTTCTGATATATCTTTTCCATCTTTCCGCACGATCAAAACGGAATAGTCCATTATTTATGAGGTGTTGGCAAGAGATATTGAACACTTTTATTTATTTATTTGATTCTTTCTTTCACTTTGTCACTAAAGACATTTAGCCGGTTTGGTATGTCTTTTCAGTTTTTCCTGGTGATCCAAATGGTATACTCCTTTATTTATAGAATAGTGGCAAAAAACGTTAAACACTTCCTTCTTTCCTTCTTTCCTTCTTTCTTTCTTTCTTTCTTTCTTTCTTTCTTTCCTTCTTTCCGTCCTTCTTTCTTTCTTTCTTTCTTTCTTTCCTTCGTTCTTTCCTTGCTTCTTTCTTTCCTTCTTTCCTTCTTTCTTTCTTTCTTTTATTTTCTCACTGAAACCAAGTAGCCTCTCTATGTTTTTACTGTCTACCTATTCGATCAAAACGGATTAGTCCATTATTTATGAGGTGTTGGCAGGAGATGTTAAACGCTTCCTTTTTTTCTTTCTTTTTTTCTATTTTCACACTGGAATCAAGTAGCCTTTCTGATATATCTTTTCCATCTTTCCGCACGATCAAAACGGAATAGTCCATTATTTATGAGGTTTTGGCAGGGCTTAATGCCTGTACGAACTCAGGAACTAAGGAGTGACAGAATTCTATTATGATGACGATTATTATTATTATTATTATTATTATTACTATTATTATTCCCTGTAAGCATATTTTTTATTTATTTCTTTTTCTTGAACCGATTATTATTATTATTATTTTGCCTTCTCTCTTTTATCGATATACTTAAGTCATGACAAGTGGCTGGCCGAATTCATTCATATTATCGACCTCCTCTCTATATCGATTTCCTGCATGCGCAATTTCATTCAAGCCCAATGTGACAAAGCCAGCTCTAGTTGAGATTTTCCGTGCGCCCCCGCAAAGCGAACGGTTCTACGCCCACCCTACCCTATCCGACGTTTAACCACACCTGTAAAAATCATTTCTCAAATACCTCCACCACCCAGGCTCTTCCCCAGCTCCCCTCGCATTTTATCTTTACCAACTCGTCTAGGAGATAAACCTTATACAGCTTTTATTTAGTTCGAGTTTCAATCTATTATTTAGTGTTTAACCAAAGAAGCATTGATTAAAGCACCTCATCCCAATAAAAGCGCGATTCTAATTAGGTATTTCTTTAAAAGAGGCTTACACCCCACTTCCATCTCTCTCTCCCTCTCTCTCTTTCTCTTTCTTCCTCCTTCCCCTTCTCTCTCTCTCTCTCTCTCTTTCTTTCTCTCACTCTCTAATAATAGCCTTGTAAATCATACATGGTCTCTCACACTCACATTCACTATCTTTTGCACATTTTTACCTCCTCTCTCTCTCTCTCTCTCTCTCTCTCTATCTATCTATCTATCTCCCCCAGTATTATCTATTGTCTCCCTCTCTTTCCCTCTCCCTCTCTCTTAATCTTACATGATCTCACATACTCTTTCGCTAGCTTCATCACACTCTCACCCTCACACCCACTCTCTCTTACTCCTTCAACGTCTCACTCTTCCTTTCGATTGCAATGTAATCATTGCAGAGATTCCTACATCCACATTCACTCTCTCTCTCTCTTTTTCTCTCTCTCTCTCATTTACTACCTCAAATTTAGCATTGCACAATATTTCTATTTCTTCTTCATTCTCTCTCTCTCTCCCCCAATCTCTCTCTCTTTCTCTCTCTCTGTCGTTTTATTTAATTCTCACTTAATTTCTATTTATCTATATCACTTCTCTCATGCCTTAATCACATGGCCATGTCATTCTTGTATTCATTATATTTTAATTGCCACTTCATCCTTTGACGTTCAATTTTAAATATCATTTCATCCTTTGACGTTCAATATTTCTTGCCATTTCAACCTTTGACGTTCAATTTTGTCATTTCTTTCTTTGACATTCATTTTTTATTGTCATTTCATCTGTTGATGTTCAATTTTAATTATGATGTCATTCTTTGACGTTCAATGTTTCTTGCCATTTCAGCCTTTGACGTTCATTTTTAATTGCAATCTCATTTTTGCACGATCTATTTTAATTACCGTTTCTTACTTAGAGTTCAATTTTAATTAGCACATGAATTAAGGATATTAACTTTCAAATGTCCTTTCACGATTGGGCGATCAATTTTAACTGCTATTTCATTCTATAACGTTCTACGTCCATTTTTTAATCCCATCCTGGAATTTCTCTGTTCTTCGCCTTTTAAGCTTCTATGTTCTCTCTTTCTATCTATCGATATATCTATTTGACTCTTCTTTTCTTTCTTTTTTCTAGTCTTTCCCTTATCTTTAATCTCGCCTTTTTTTTCTTTTTTAACGAAATCTCGCACTAACAAAATTCATAATTTTATCTACTGTTTGGGTTTATTTTCTTATATTTCCTTCCTTCTAACTTCGACGTGGCCTGCTACGACAACCGACAAGCGTCAAATAAAAATGAGCAAACGTCCTTTACTGAATAAACCACCAGCCGGACACATCGCTTGGAGCATAATGAAACATCACAACAAACAATGACCCTGATTGCAGCCACCGATTACCTGAATGTTCGCCTCTGCATCGGCTTGACATCATGAAAATGACGGAGTCATGAACTGCGGCTCGGATTGGGGGAAAACCGAATGCAGAGTTCGAATTCTAGTCAAGTTCATCACATTCAGTCACATGGAAAAACCGTCCTGGGTAAGACGATAAACTACGTCCAACAGCAAGGCCTCTGATCTGGAGGTTTTGAGAAGCGTGGAACCATCTCTTAATTGCTAGTGATCCCAGGTCCACCCTGACCCGGAGTGGTAGCACCTGTTAGGGACCAAGGTATGTGCAAATATTTAACCCCCAAACTGGGGTCAAAACACTATGAGAGTGTCAAAATAGGTTTTAACAGCATCAATATTTTTTCGTAAAATATTATTACTAGCAATGAATTTTGGAAAAAAAATATTACAATCAATATATTTTTGGTGAAAATATAACCTGCAATAAAAATCTTCTCGGCATTAAATAACTGTCCTGTGTCCTTACCTATAACTACAGAATGAACTCTTCTTAACACTGTGTATACCACGCCTCTCAAGAGCGAGGGACGAATCGAGTCGAGCTTCTCGGCTTAACGGTCGAACTCTCTGCCTCTGAACAGAGAGGAACCGAGACGAGGCTCCGTCGAAGGATAGAGTGTCGTTCGGGGAGGTTGACCAACCCAATCCCGTTTACACAGATTCTATGGGTATTTATTTTTTGGCCGAGCCTACGGGCTCGGGAAACTCACTTTAAACTCGGCCTTGTGCTACATACAATCCTCGTGGGGGTGTGGCTAGATATCGAATCGAGTCGAGCCGATAGTAGCTCACTCCAAACCAGACTGACAGTCATACCTTCTACATCTTGTATTATTATTTCATGTAATATACCTTCATTATTTCTACTCTTGTGTTCGTGTTGTTCTTCCTTGGTCCTAACCTGGACCATAACAATAACCCACTGAGGTTGATATGCCGTAAAATAATATCTGTCTATATTTCAGAGATGAGGTAAAATGTACAAAAATCTAAAGAGAAAGAGTGCTTGCACTCACAGGACAGATATAGACAGCCAGGCCAACTACCTGACCAGCTTGTGTGAATAGGTGGAAGAATGCAACATGGAAGGTATAGCAAAACGAGAAAGGTAACCAAACGTTACAAGGAAAAAGAAATTGAGGAGAACCATGATCACCCAGGTTCAGACGGGACATGGCACATAGATGAAGAAGAACGAAAATAGAAACATTTGTTGCAGCGCTCATGAATGAAATTTTGGATGGATTTCTTTAATAAATCCTATCATTGATAAGACAGCTTACATAAATGTCTAGTAAATAATTTGCAATGCATTCCTATAGTAAAATCATTTCCAATGAATTTCTATCAATGCTTTTAGTATTTGCTATGTCACTATATATGTAATCATTAGAGGGAATGAAAGTTTGGATGGATTTGTTTAATAACTCCTATCATTGATAAGACAGCTTTCATAAACGTCTAGAAAATAATTTGCAATGCATTCCTATAGTAAAATCATTTCCAATGAATTTTTATCAATGCTTTTAGTATTTGCAATGTAACTATATATGTAATCATTAGAGGGAATGAAAGTTTGGATGGATTTCTTTAATAAATCCTATCAGTGATAAGACAGCTTACATAAATGGCTAGTAAATAATTTGCAATGCATTCCTATAGTAAAATCATTTCCAATGAATTTCTATCAATGCTTTTAGTATTTGCAATGTAACTATATATGTAATCATTAGAGGGAATGAAAGTTTGGATGGATTTCTTTAATAACCCTATCATTGATAAGACAGCTTACATAAATGGCTAGTAAATAATTTGAAATGAATTCCTATAGTAAAATCATTTCTAATGAATTTCTATCTATGCTTTTAGTATTTGCTATGTCACTATATATGTAATCATTAGAGGGAATGAATATTTGGATGGATTTCTTTAATAAATCCTATCAGTGATAAGACAGCTTACATAAATGGCTAGTAAATAATTTGCAATGCATTCCTATAGTAAAATCATTTCCAATGAATTTCTATCAATGCTTTTAGTATTTGCTATGTCACTATATATGTAATCATTAGAGGGAATGAAAGTTTGGATGGATTTCTTTAATAAATCCTATCAGTGATAAGACATCTTACATAAATGGCTAGTAAATAATTTGCAATGCATTCCTATAGTAAAATCATTTCTAATGTATTTCTATGTATGCTTTTAATATTTGCTATGTCACTATATATGTAATCATTAGAGGGAATGAAAGTTTGGATGGATTTCTTTAATAAATCCTATCAGTGATAAGACATCTTACATAAATGGCTAGTAAATAATTTGCAATGCATTCCTATAGTAAAATCATTTCTAATGCATTTCTATCTATGCTTTTAGTATTTGCTATGTCACTATATATGTAATCATTAGAGGGAATGAAAGTTTGGATGGATTTGTTTAATAAATCCTATCATTGATAAGACAGCTTACATAAATTGCTAGTAAATAATTTGCAATGCATTCCTATAGTAAAATCATTTCTAATGCATTTCTATCTATGCTTTTAGTATTTGCTATGTCACTATATATGTAATCATTAGAGGGAATGAAAGTTTGGATGGATTTCTTTAATAAATCCTATCAGTGATAAGACAGCTTACATAAATGGCTAGTAAATAATTTGCAATGCATTCCTATAGTAAAATCATTTCTAATGCATTTCTATCTATGCTTTTAGTATTTGCTATGTCACTATATATGTAATCATTAGAGGGAATGAAAGTTTGGATGGATTTGTTTAATAAATCCTATCATTGATAAGACAGCTTACATAAATTGCTAGTAAATAATTTGCAATGCATTCCTATAGTAAAATCATTTCTAATGCATTTCTATCTATGCTTTTAGTATTTGCTATGTCACTATATATGTAATCATTAGAGGGAATGAAAGTTTGGATGGATTTCTTTAATAAATCCTATCAGTGATAAGACAGCTTACATAAATGGCTAGTAAATAATTTGCAATGCATTCCTATAGTAAAATCATTTCTAATGCATTTCTATCTATGCTTTTAGTATTTGCTATGTCACTATATATGTAATCATTAGAGGGAATGAAAGTTTGGATGGATTTCTTTAATAAAACCTATCAGTGATAAGACAGCTTACATAAATGGCTACTAAATAATTTGCAATGCATTCCTATAGTAAAATCATTTCTAATGCATTTCTATCTATGCTTTTAGTATTTGCTATGTCACTATATATGTAATCATTAGAGGGAATGAAAGTTTGGATGGATTTCTTTAATAAATCCTATCAGTGATAAGACAGCTTACATAAATTGCTAGTAAATAATTTGCAATGCATTCCTATAGTAAAATCATTTCCAATGAATTTCTATCAATGCTTTTAGTATTTGCTATGTCACTATATATGTAATCATTAGAGGGAATGAAAGTTTGGATGGATTTCTTTAATAAATCCTATCAGTGGTAAGACAGCTTACATAAATGGCTAGTAAATAATTTGCAATGCATTCCTATAGTAAAATCATTTCTAATGTATTTCTATGTATGCTTTTAATATTTGCTATGTCACTATATATGTAATCATTAGAGGGAATGAAAGTTTGGATGGATTTCTTTAATAAATCCTATCAGTGATAAGACATCTTACATAAATGGCTAGTAAATAATTTGCAATGCATTCCTATAGTAAAATCATTTCTAATGCATTTCTATCTATGCTTTTAGTATTTGCTCTGTCACTATATATGTAATCATTAGAGGGAATGAAAGTTTGGATGGATTTGTTTAATAAATCCTATCATTGATAAGACAGCTTACATAAATGGCTAGTAAATAATTTGCAATGCATTCCTATAGTAAAATCATTTCCAATGAATTTCTATCTATGCATTTAGTATTTGCTATGTCACTATATATGTAATCATTAGAGGGAATGAAAGTTTGGATGGATTTCTGTAATAAATTCTATGAGTGATAAGACAGCTTACATAAATGGCTAGTAAATAATTTGCAATGCATTCCTATAGTAAAATCATTTCCAATGAATTTCTATCTATGCATTTAGTATTTGCTATGTCACTATATATGTAATCATTAGAGGGAATGAAAGTTTGGATGGATTTGTTTAATAAATCCTATCAGTGGTAAGACAGCTTACATAAATGGCTCGTAAATAATTTGCAATGCATTCCTATAGTAAAATCATTTCCAATGAATTTCTATCTATGCATTTAGTATTTGCTATGTCACTATATATGTAATCATTAGAGGGAATGAAAGTTTGGATGGATTTCTTTAATAAAACCTATCAGTGATAAGACAGCTTACATAAATGGCTAGTAAATAATTTGCAATGCATTCCTATAGTAAAATCATTTCTAATGCATTTCTATCTATGCTTTTAGTATTTGCTATGTCACTATATATGTAATCATTAGAGGGAATGAAAGTTTGGATGGATTTCTTTAATAAAACCTATCAGTGATAAGACAGCTTACATAAATGGCTAGTAAATAATTTGCAATGCATTCCTATAGTAAAATCATTTCTAATGCATTTCTATCTATGCTTTTAGTATTTGCTATGTCACTATATATGTAATCATTAGAGGGAATGAAAGTTTGGATGGATTTCTTTAATAAAACCTATCAGTGATAAGACAGCTTACATAAATGGCTAGTAAATAATTTGCAATGCATTCCTATAGTAAAATCATTTCTAATGCATTTCTATCTATGCTTTTAGTATTTGCTATGTCACTATATATGTAATCATTAGAGGGAATGAAAGTTTGGATGGATTTCTTTAATAAAACCTATCAGTGATAAGACAGCTTACATAAATGGCTAGTAAATAATTTGCAATGCATTCCTATAGTAAAATCATTTCTAATGCATTTCTATCTATGCTTTTAGTATTTGCTATGTCACTATATATGTAATCATTAGAGGGAATGAAAGTTTGGATGGATTACTTTAATAAAACCTATCAGTGATAAGACAGCTTACATAAATGGCTAGTAAATAATTTGCAAGGCATTCCTATAGTAAAATCATTTCTAATGCATTTCTATCTATGCTTTTAGTATTTGCTATGTCACTATATATGTAATCATTAGAGGGAATGAAAGTTTGGATGGATTTCTTTAATAAATCCTATCAGTGACAAGACAGCTGATATAAATGGCTAGTAAATAATTTGAAATGGATTCCTATAGTAAAATCATTTCTAATGCATTTCTATCTATGCTTTTAGTATTTGCTATGTCACTATATATGTAATCATTAGAGGGAATGAAAGTTTGGATGGATTTCTTTAAAAAATCCTATCAGTGATAAGACAGCTTACATAAATGGCTAGTAAATAATTTGCAATGCATTCCTATAGTAAAATCATTTCTAATGCATTTCTATCTATGCTTTTAGTATTTGCTATGTCACTATATATGTAATCATTAGAGGGAATGAAAGTTTGGATGGATTTCTTTAATAAATCCTATCAGTGATAAGACAGCTTACATAAATTGCTAGTAAATAATTTGCAATGCATTCCTATAGTAAAATCATTTCTAATGCATTTCTATCTATGCTTTTAGTATTTGCTATGTCACTATATATGTAATCATTAGAGGGAATGAAAGTTTGGATGGATTTCTTTAATAAATCCTATCAGTGATAAGACAGCTTACATAAATGGCTAGTAAATAATTTGCAATGCATTCCTATAGTAAAATCATTTCTAATGCATTTCTATCTATGCTTTTAGTATTTGCTATGTCACTATATATGTAATCATTAGAGGGAATGAAAGTTTGGATGGATTTCTTTAATAAAACCTATCAGTGATAAGACAGCTTACATAAATGGCTAGTAAATAATTTGCAATGCATTCCTATAGTAAAATCATTTCTAATGCATTTCTATCTATGCTTTTAGTATTTGCTATGTCACTATATATGTAATCATTAGAGGGAATGAAAGTTTGGATGGATTTCTTTAATAAATCCTATCAGTGATAAGACAGCTTACATAAATGGCTAGTAAATAATTTGCAATGCATTCCTATAGTAAAATCATTTCTAATGCATTTCTATCTATGCTTTTAGTATTTGCTATGTCACTATATATGTAATCATTAGAGGGAATGAAAGTTTGGATGGATTTCTTTAATAAATCCTATCAGTGATAAGACAGCTTACATAAATGGCTAGTAAATAATTTGCAATGCATTCCTATAGTAAAATCATTTCTAATGCATTTCTATCTATGCTTTTAGTATTTGCTATGTCACTATATATGTAATCATTAGAGGGAATGAAAGTTTGGATGGATTTCTTTAATAAAACCTATCAGTGATAAGTCAGCTTACATAAATGGCTAGTAAATAATTTGCAATGCATTCCTATAGTAAAATCATTTCTAATGCATTTCTATCTATGCTTTTATTATTTGCTATGTCACTATATATGTAATCATTAGAGGGAATGAAAGTTTGGATGGATTTCTTTAATAAATCCTATCAGTGATAAGACAGCTTACATAAATGGCTAGTAAATAATTTGCAATGCATTCCTATAGTAAAATCATTTCTAATGCATTTCTATCTATGCTTTTAGTATTTGCTATGTCACTATATATGTAATCATTAGAGGGAATGAAAGTTTGGATGGATTTCTTTAATAAAACCTATCAGTGATAAGACAGCTTACATAAATGGCTAGTAAATAATTTGAAATGGATTCCTATAGTAAAATCATTTCTAATGCATTTCTATCTATGCTTTTAGTATTTGCTATTTCACTATATATGTAATCATTAGAGGGAATGAAAGTTTGGATGGATTTCTTTAATAAATCCTATCAGTGATAAGACAGCTTACATAAATGGCTAGTAAATAATTTGCAATGCATTCCTATAGTAAAATCATTTCTAATGCATTTCTATCTATGCTTTTAGTATTTGCTATGTCACTATATATGTAATCATTAGAGGGAATGAAAGTTTGGATGGATTTCTTTAATAAAACCTATCAGTGATAAGACAGCTTACATAAATGGCTAGTAAATAATTTGCAATGCATTCCTATAGTAAAATCATTTCCAATGAATTTCTATCTATGCATTTAGTATTTGCTATGTCACTATATATGTAATCATTAGAGGGAATGAAAGTTTGGATGGATTTCTTTAATAAAACCTATCAGTGATAAGACAGCTTACATAAATGGCTAGTAAATAATTTGCAATGCATTCCTATAGTAAAATCATTTCTAATGCATTTCTATCTATGCTTTTAGTATTTGCTATGTCACTATATATGTAATCATTAGAGGGAATGAAAGTTTGGATGGATTTCTTTAATAAAACCTATCAGTGATAAGACAGCTTACATAAATGGCTAGTAAATAATTTGCAATGCATTCCTATAGTAAAATCATTTCTAATGCATTTCTATCTATGCTTTTAGTATTTGCTATGTCACTATATATGTAATCATTAGAGGGAATGAAAGTTTGGATGGATTTCTTTAATAAAACCTATCAGTGATAAGACAGCTTACATAAATGGCTAGTAAATAATTTGCAATGCATTCCTATAGTAAAATCATTTCTAATGCATTTCTATCTATGCTTTTAGTATTTGCTATGTCACTATATATGTAATCATTAGAGGGAATGAAAGTTTGGATGGATTTCTTTAATAAAACCTATCAGTGATAAGACAGCTTACATAAATGGCTAGTAAATAATTTGCAATGCATTCCTATAGTAAAATCATTTCTAATGCATTTCTATCTATGCTTTTAGTATTTGCTATGTCACTATATATGTAATCATTAGAGGGAATGAAAGTTTGGATGGATTACTTTAATAAAACCTATCAGTGATAAGACAGCTTACATAAATGGCTAGTAAATAATTTGCAAGGCATTCCTATAGTAAAATCATTTCTAATGCATTTCTATCTATGCTTTTAGTATTTGCTATGTCACTATATATGTAATCATTAGAGGGAATGAAAGTTTGGATGGATTTCTTTAATAAATCCTATCAGTGACAAGACAGCTGATATAAATGGCTAGTAAATAATTTGAAATGGATTCCTATAGTAAAATCATTTCTAATGCATTTCTATCTATGCTTTTAGTATTTGCTATGTCACTATATATGTAATCATTAGAGGGAATGAAAGTTTGGATGGATTTCTTTAAAAAATCCTATCAGTGATAAGACAGCTTACATAAATGGCTAGTAAATAATTTGCAATGCATTCCTATAGTAAAATCATTTCTAATGCATTTCTATCTATGCTTTTAGTATTTGCTATGTCACTATATATGTAATCATTAGAGGGAATGAAAGTTTGGATGGATTTCTTTAATAAATCCTATCAGTGATAAGACAGCTTACATAAATTGCTAGTAAATAATTTGCAATGCATTCCTATAGTAAAATCATTTCTAATGCATTTCTATCTATGCTTTTAGTATTTGCTATGTCACTATATATGTAATCATTAGAGGGAATGAAAGTTTGGATGGATTTCTTTAATAAATCCTATCAGTGATAAGACAGCTTACATAAATGGCTAGTAAATAATTTGCAATGCATTCCTATAGTAAAATCATTTCTAATGCATTTCTATCTATGCTTTTAGTATTTGCTATGTCACTATATATGTAATCATTAGAGGGAATGAAAGTTTGGATGGATTTCTTTAATAAAACCTATCAGTGATAAGACAGCTTACATAAATGGCTAGTAAATAATTTGCAATGCATTCCTATAGTAAAATCATTTCTAATGCATTTCTATCTATGCTTTTAGTATTTGCTATGTCACTATATATGTAATCATTAGAGGGAATGAAAGTTTGGATGGATTTCTTTAATAAATCCTATCAGTGATAAGACAGCTTACATAAATGGCTAGTAAATAATTTGCAATGCATTCCTATAGTAAAATCATTTCTAATGCATTTCTATCTATGCTTTTAGTATTTGCTATGTCACTATATATGTAATCATTAGAGGGAATGAAAGTTTGGATGGATTTCTTTAATAAATCCTATCAGTGATAAGACAGCTTACATAAATGGCTAGTAAATAATTTGCAATGCATTCCTATAGTAAAATCATTTCTAATGCATTTCTATCTATGCTTTTAGTATTTGCTATGTCACTATATATGTAATCATTAGAGGGAATGAAAGTTTGGATGGATTTCTTTAATAAAACCTATCAGTGATAAGTCAGCTTACATAAATGGCTAGTAAATAATTTGCAATGCATTCCTATAGTAAAATCATTTCTAATGCATTTCTATCTATGCTTTTATTATTTGCTATGTCACTATATATGTAATCATTAGAGGGAATGAAAGTTTGGATGGATTTCTTTAATAAATCCTATCAGTGATAAGACAGCTTACATAAATGGCTAGTAAATAATTTGCAATGCATTCCTATAGTAAAATCATTTCTAATGCATTTCTATCTATGCTTTTAGTATTTGCTATGTCACTATATATGTAATCATTAGAGGGAATGAAAGTTTGGATGGATTTCTTTAATAAAACCTATCAGTGATAAGACAGCTTACATAAATGGCTAGTAAATAATTTGAAATGGATTCCTATAGTAAAATCATTTCTAATGCATTTCTATCTATGCTTTTAGTATTTGCTATTTCACTATATATGTAATCATTAGAGGGAATGAAAGTTTGGATGGATTTCTTTAATAAATCCTATCAGTGATAAGACAGCTTACATAAATGGCTAGTAAATAATTTGCAATGCATTCCTATAGTAAAATCATTTCTAATGCATTTCTATCTATGCTTTTAGTATTTGCTATGTCACTATATATGTAATCATTAGAGGGAATGAAAGTTTGGATGGATTTCTTTAATAAATCCTATCAGTGATAAGACAGCTTACATAAATGGCTAGTAAATAATTTGCAATGCATTCCTATAGTAAAATCATTTCTAATGCATTTCTATCTATGCTTTTAGTATTTGCTATGTCACTATATATGTAATCATTAGAGGGAATGAAAGTTTGGATGGATTTCTTTAATAAAACCTATCAGTGATAAGACAGCTTACATAAATGGCTAGTAAATAATTTGCAATGCATTCCTATAGTAAAATCATTTCTAATGCATTTCTATGTATGCTTTTAGTATTTGCTATGTCACTATATATGTAATCATTAGAGGGAATGAAAGTTTGGATGGATTTCTTTAATAAAACCTATCAGTGATAAGACAACTTACATAAATGGCTAGTAAATAATTTGCAATGCATTCCTATAGTAAAATCATTTCTAATGCATTTCTATCTATGCTTTTAGTATTTGCTATGTCACTATATATGTAATCATTAGAGGGAATGAAAGTTTGGATGGATTTCTTTAATAAAACCTATCAGTGATAAGACAGCTTACATAAATGGCTAGTAAATAATTTGCAATGCATTCCTATAGTAAAATCATTTCTAATGCATTTCTATCTATGCTTTTAGTATTTGCTATTTCACTATATATGTAATCATTAGAGGGAATTAAAGTTTGGATGGATTTCTTTAATAAATACTATCAGTGATAAGACAGCTTACATAAATGGCTAGTAAATAATTTGCAATGCATTCCTATAGTAAAATCATTTCTAATGCATTTCTATCTATGCTTTTAGTATTTGCTATGTCACTATATATGTAATCATTAGAGGGAATGAAAGTTTGGATGGATTTCTTTAATAAAACCTATCAGTGATAAGACAGCTTACATAAATGGCTAGTAAATAATTTGCAATGCATTCCTATAGTAAAATCATTTCCAATGAATTTCTATCTATGCATTTAGTATTTGCTATGTCACTATATATGTAATCATTAGAGGGAATGAAAGTTTGGATGGATTTATTTAATAAATCCTATCAGTGGTAAGACAGCTTACATAAATGGCTAGTAAATAATTTACAATGCATTCCTATAGTAAAATCATTTCTAATACATTTCTATCTATGCTTTTAGTATTTGCTATGTCACTATATATGTAATCATTAGAGGGAATGAAAGTTTGGATGGATTTCTTTAATAAATCCTATCAGTGATAAGACAGCTTACATAAATGGCTAGTAAATAATTTGCAATGCATTCCTATAGTAAAATCATTTCTAATGCATTTCTATCTATGCTTTTAGTATTTGCTATGTCACTATATATGTAATCATTAGAGGGAATGAAAGTTTGGATGGATTTCTTTAATAAAACCTATCAGTGATAAGACAGCTTACATAAATGGCTAGTAAATAATTTGCAATGCATTCCTATAGTAAAATCATTTCTAATGCATTTCTATGTATGCTTTTAGTATTTGCTATGTCACTATATATGTAATCATTAGAGGGAATGAAAGTTTGGATGGATTTCTTTAATAAAACCTATCAGTGATAAGACAACTTACATAAATGGCTAGTAAATAATTTGCAATGCATTCCTATAGTAAAATCATTTCTAATGCATTTCTATCTATGCTTTTAGTATTTGCTATGTCACTATATATGTAATCATTAGAGGGAATGAAAGTTTGGATGGATTTCTTTAATAAAACCTATCAGTGATAAGACAGCTTACATAAATGGCTAGTAAATAATTTGCAATGCATTCCTATAGTAAAATCATTTCTAATGCATTTCTATCTATGCTTTTAGTATTTGCTATTTCACTATATATGTAATCATTAGAGGGAATTAAAGTTTGGATGGATTTCTTTAATAAATACTATCAGTGATAAGACAGCTTACATAAATGGCTAGTAAATAATTTGCAATGCATTCCTATAGTAAAATCATTTCCAATGAATTTCTATCTATGCATTTAGTATTTGCTATGTCACTATATATGTAATCATTAGAGGGAATTAAAGTTTGGATGGATTTGTTTAATAAATCCTATCAGTGATAAGACAGCTTACATAAATGGCTAGTAAATAATTTGAAATGCATTCCTATAGTAAAATCATTTCTAATGCATTTCTATCTATGCTTTTAGTATTTGCTATGTCACTATATATGTAATCATTAGAGGGAATGAAAGTTTGGATGGATTTCTTTAATAAAACCTATCAGTGATAAGACAGCTTACATAAATGGCTAGTAAATAATTTGCAATGCATTCCTATAGTAAAATCATTTCTAATGCATTTCTATCTATGCTTTTAGTATTTGCTATGTCACTATATATGTAATCATTAGAGGGAATGAAAGTTTGGATGGATTTCTTTAATAAAACCTATCAGTGATAAGACAGCTTACATAAATGGCTAGTAAATAATTTGCAATGCATTCCTATAGTAAAATCATTTCTAATGCATTTCTATCTATGCTTTTAGTATTTGCTATTTCACTATATATGTAATCATTAGAGGGAATGAAAGTTTGGATGGATTTCTGTAATAAATTCTATGAGTGATAAGACAGCTTACATAAATGGCTAGTAAATAATTTGCAATGCATTCCTATAGTAAAATCATTTCCAATGAATTTCTATCTATGCATTTAGTATTTGCTATGTCACTATATATGTAATCATTAGAGGGAATGAAAGTTTGGATGGATTTGTTTAATAAATCCTATCAGTGGTAAGACAGCTTACATAAATGGCTCGTAAATAATTTGCAATGCATTCCTATAGTAAAATCATTTCCAATGAATTTCTATCTATGCATTTAGTATTTGCTATGTCACTATATATGTAATCATTAGAGGGAATGAAAGTTTGGATGGATTTCTTTAATAAAACCTATCAGTGATAAGACAGCTTACATAAATGGCTAGTAAATAATTTGCAATGCATTCCTATAGTAAAATCATTTCTAATGCATTTCTATCTATGCTTTTAGTATTTGCTATGTCACTATATATGTAATCATTAGAGGGAATGAAAGTTTGGATGGATTTCTTTAATAAAACCTATCAGTGATAAGACAGCTTACATAAATGGCTAGTAAATAATTTGCAATGCATTCCTATAGTAAAATCATTTCTAATGCATTTCTATCTATGCTTTTAGTATTTGCTATGTCACTATATATGTAATCATTAGAGGGAATGAAAGTTTGGATGGATTTCTTTAATAAATCCTATCAGTGACAAGACAGCTGATATAAATGGCTAGTAAATAATTTGAAATGGATTCCTATAGTAAAATCATTTCTAATGGATTTCTATCTATGCTTTTAGTATTTGCTATGTCACTATATATGTAATCATTAGAGGGAATGAAAGTTTGGATGGATTTCTTTAATAAATCCTATCAGTGATAAGACAGCTTACATAAATGGCTAGTAAATAATTTGCAATGCATTCCTATAGTAAAATCATTTCTAATGCATTTCTATCTATGCTTTTAGTATTTGCTATGTCACTATATATGTAATCATTAGAGGGAATGAAAGTTTGGATGGATTTCTTTAATAAATCCTATCAGTGATAAGACAGCTTACATAAATGGCTAGTAAATAATTTGCAATGCATTCCTATAGTAAAATCATTTCTAATGCATTTCTATCTATGCTTTTAGTATTTGCTATGTCACTATATATGTAATCATTAGAGGGAATGAAAGTTTGGATGGATTTCTTTAATAAAACCTATCAGTGATAAGACAGCTTACATAAATGGCTAGTAAATAATTTACAATGCATTCCTATAGTAAAATCATTTCTAATGCATTTCTATCTATGCTTTTAGTATTTGCTATGTCACTATATATGTAATCATTAGAGGGAATGAAAGTTTGGATGGATTTCTTTAATAAATCCTATCAGTGATAAGACAGCTTACATAAATGGCTAGTAAATAATTTGCAATGCATTCCTATAGTAAAATCATTTCTAATGCATTTCTATCTATGCTTTTAGTATTTGCTATGTCACTATATATGTAATCATTAGAGGGAATGAAAGTTTGGATGGATTTCTTTAATAAATCCTATCAGTGATAAGACAGCTTACATAAATGGCTAGTAAATAATTTGCAATGCATTCCTATAGTAAAATCATTTCTAATGCATTTCTATCTATGCTTTTAGTATTTGCTATGTCACTATATATGTAATCATTAGAGGGAATGAAAGTTTGGATGGATTTCTTTAATAAAACCTATCAGTGATAAGACAGCTTACATAAATGGCTAGTAAATAATTTGCAATGCATTCCTATAGTAAAATCATTTCTAATGCATTTCTATCTATGCTTTTAGTATTTGCTATGTCACTATATATGTAATCATTAGAGGGAATGAAAGTTTGGATGGATTCGTTTAATAAATCCTATCAGTGATAAGACAGCTTACATAAATGGCTAGTAAATAATTTGCAATGCATTCCTATAGTAAAATCATTTCTAATGCATTTCTATCTATGCTTTTAGTATTTGCTATGTCACTATATATGTAATCATTAGAGGGAATGAAAGTTTGGATGGATTTCTTTAATAAATCCTATCAGTGATAAGACAGCTTACATAAATGGCTAGTAAATAATTTGCAATGCATTCCTATAGTAAAATCATTTCTAATGCATTTCTATCTATGCTTTTAGTATTTGCTATGTCACTATATATGTAATCATTAGAGGGAATGAAAGTTTGGATGGATTTCTTTAATAAAACCTATCAGTGATAAGACAGCTTACATAAATGGCTAGTAAATAATTTGCAATGCATTCCTATAGTAAAATCATTTCTAATGCATTTCTATCAATGCTTTTAGTATTTGCTATGTCACTGTATATGTAATCATTAGAGGGAATGAAAGTTTGGATGGATTTCTTTAATAAATCCTATCAGTGATAAGACAGCTTACATAAATTGCTAGTAAATAATTTGCAATGCATTCCTATAGTAAAATCATTTCTAATGCATTTCTATCTATGCTTTTAGTATTTGCTATGTCACTATATATGTAATCATTAGAGGGAATGAAAGTTTGGATGGATTTCTTTAATAAATCCTATCAGTGATAAGACAGCTTACATAAATGGCTAGTAAATAATTTGCAATGCATTCCTATAGTAAAATCATTTCTAATGCATTTCTATCAATGCTTTTAGTATTTGCTATGTCACTATATATGTAATCATTAGAGGGAATGAAAGTTTGGATGGATTTCTTTAATAAATCCTATCAGTGATAAGACAGCTTACATAAATTGCTAGTAAATAATTTGCAATGCATTCCTATAGTAAAATCATTTCTAATGCATTTCTATCTATGCTTTTAGTATTTGCTATGTCACTATATATGTAATCATTAGAGGGAATGAAAGTTTGGATGGATTTCTTTAATAAATCCTATCAGTGATAAGACAGCTTACATAAATGGCTAGTAAATAATTTGCAATGCATTCCTATAGTAAAATCATTTCTAATGCATTTCTATCTATGCTTTTAGTATTTGCTATGTCACTATATATGTAATCATTAGAGGGAATGAAAGTTTGGATGGATTTCTTTAATAAAACCTATCAGTGATAAGACAGCTTACATAAATGGCTAGTAAATAATTTGCAATGCATTCCTATAGTAAAATCATTTCTAATGCATTTCTATCAATGCTTTTAGTATTTGCTATGTCACTATATATGTAATCATTAGAGGGAATGAAAGTTTGGATGGATTTCTTTAATAAATCCTATCAGTGATAAGACAGCTTACATAAATTGCTAGTAAATAATTTGCAATGCATTCCTATAGTAAAATCATTTCTAATGCATTTCTATCTATGCTTTTAGTATTTGCTATGTCACTATATATGTAATCATTAGAGGGAATGAAAGTTTGGATGGATTTCTTTAATAAATCCTATCAGTGATAAGACAGCTTACATAAATGGCTAGTAAATAATTTGCAATGCATTCCTATAGTAAAATCATTTCTAATGCATTTCTATCTATGCTTTTAGTATTTGCTATGTCACTATATATGTAATCATTAGAGGGAATGAAAGTTTGGATGGATTTCTTTAATAAAACCTATCAGTGATAAGACAGCTTACATAAATGGCTAGTAAATAATTTGCAATGCATTCCTATAGTAAAATCATTTCTAATGCATTTCTATCAATGCTTTTAGTATTTGCTATGTCACTATATATGTAATCATTAGAGGGAATGAAAGTTTGGATGGATTTCTTTAATAAATCCTATCAGTGATAAGACAGCTTACATAAATTGCTAGTAAATAATTTGCAATGCATTCCTATAGTAAAATCATTTCTAATGCATTTCTATCTATGCTTTTAGTATTTGCTATGTCACTATATATGTAATCATTAGAGGGAATGAAAGTTTGGATGGATTTCTTTAATAAATCCTATCAGTGATAAGACAGCTTACATAAATGGCTAGTAAATAATTTGCAATGCATTCCTATAGTAAAATCATTTCTAATGCATTTCTATCTATGCTTTTAGTATTTGCTATGTCACTATATATGTAATCATTAGAGGGAATGAAAGTTTGGATGGATTTCTTTAATAAAACCTATCAGTGATAAGACAGCTTACATAAATGGCTAGTAAATAATTTGCAATGCATTCCTATAGTAAAATCATTTCTAATGCATTTCTATCAATGCTTTTAGTATTTGCTATGTCACTATATATGTAATCATTAGAGGGAATGAAAGTTTGGATGGATTTCTTTAATAAATCCTATCAGTGATAAGACAGCTTACATAAATGGCTAGTAAATAATTTGCAATGCATTCCTATAGTAAAATCATTTCTAATGCATTTCTATCTATGCTTTTAGTATTTGCTATGTCACTATATATGTAATCATTAGAGGGAATGAAAGTTTGGATGGATTTCTTTAATAAATCCTATCAGTGACAAGACAGCTTACATAAATGGCTAGTAAATAATTTGCAATGCATTCCTATAGTAAAATCATTTCTAATGCATTTCTATCTATGCTTTTAGTATTTGCTATGTCACTATATATGTAATCATTAGAGGGAATGAAAGTTTGGATGGATTTCTTTAATAAAACCTATCAGTGATAAGACAGCTTACATAAATGGCTAGTAAATAATTTGCAATGCATTCCTATAGTAAAATCATTTCTAATGCATTTCTATCTATGCTTTTAGTATTTGCTATTTCACTATATATGTAATCATTAGAGGGAATGAAAGTTTGGATGGATTTCTTTAATAAATACTATCAGTGATAAGACAGCTTACATAAATGGCTAGTAAATAATTTGCAATGCATTCCTATAGTAAAATCATTTCTAATGCATTTCTATCTATGCTTTTAGTATTTGCTATGTCACTATATATGTAATCATTAGAGGGAATGAAAGTTTCGATGGATTTGTTTAATAAATCCTATCAGTGATAAGACAGCTTACATAAATGGCTAGTAAATAATTTGCAATGCATTCCTATAATAAAATCATTTTTTATGTTTGCAATGAAAATGTATATTAATGCCAAGCATACATATATCGATGGATAAATTTTCGTCTAAATTTCGCTAAAGTTAAAATAATATTTATTAAAATTACACAAAAATATCTTGAAATACTAAAGATTCAATTTATTCAATAAAATTGACATTGACTTTAACCACGTCCTCCAGACAATTCGGAATGTTCGACATCTCTTCTGGACGGTCTTTTTGCTTAAGTTGGTGAATGCTGCCATAATCCTTGCCTTCATCTTCATCTTTTTTGTTACAGGTAGTTTTGTGTGACTTTCTCTCAACTGTGATCCACAAATAATAATCAACGGGGTTGCAGTCTCGTGAGTTAGGTGGCCAGATATAAGGGGTGATGTGTCTGGTTGCCAGTGACCTTGTCTTCTAGCAGCCACCCTCTTAAACCAGGGCAGTACTACCTCCTCAAGGAATGATGTAGGCCTTTGTGTTGAAGACACTGTGGGAAGATGAATGAAGGCATAATGTCGACATCATTAGTGATCACTCCAAACACCATAATGTTGACTGGATATATCATCCAACTCTTTCCAAATCCTCTGCACTGTCCTCAGATTGACACGCACTCTGAAATGTTCGTATTGGAACTTCCGGCGCGAATGCCAGGAGTACAGCATGCCGTTTCCAAATTTCTAGCTGAGTGAATTTCATCATGGTGCTCTTTTTCTCACAGACGGTCTCCAACTGACCCTATTATGCTATACAGACGACAAAATCAAAAAAATGAAATGAAACATATAAAATGGCGAAAATTTCCCCTTCGCACCCTGTATTTTTCTCTATTAGTAAATTAATTTCGATTTCAAATTGTTTTTCCTCATTCAGATTTGTATCCTCTTACAAAAAATCTATTTATTTCCGTTTTATATTTTCTTTTAACCTACTCTTTCACTTCCTCTCCTTTCTCCATTTTCAAATGGAGATCAGACTTCTGCAATAATTTGATTTTCTTCAGCAAAATGAAGCTGAATTGTATTTCAAGTGAAACTCTCGTCTGCTTTCATAACATCACATAAATCTTTTCTATAAATTTTGCATTCCATAAATTGCAGCTTCCAAGCCGACTTGGCATATAAGTCGTAGAGGTCGACCCCCAAATTTAAAGTAGGCTACTAGTGTATCAATTGTTGGACTCAGTGTCTGCTGTAGTATTCATTGAATACTAGAACATTGTGTTACTATTTTATTATTTTATAAATAATTTTATGAATGGCAAGAAATCTAGTATCCACGGCCAAAGCATTCTGCTTCATCTGGTGATGTCTGTGCAACATTTGTTATGGCCTTAAAGGTCCACCACGGGAGTGACAGTCTCAATTGCAATGAATGCATGTCAAGACACTCTCCCCTGATTCGTTTGTGTTGTTTTCTTTCCTTCGAGCAATGTTCTTCTCGATGGCAAGCCACCATTTCTTCTCTCATTGCTCCACCTCTCAGTGTAAATTGTGTCTCCAGCATGTGTGATTGTTGACAATATCTTCCTACCTCATGATGTCCATGTCTATCACCTTCATATAATTTTTGCAGACGTCCTTGAAGCAAAGATGAGGTCACCCCCTTGCTGGTGGCCCATTCCCCGTACAGAGGGACCTATCTGCCAATCCACTGTACACCACATGTTCTTTATTTTTCTTTTGTATATTACATCTACCAGGCTGTACACTCAAGCAAATCTAATAAAGAAAATGTGCTCTCTGGCAGTTTTCAAACCTACATATCCTTTTGTCAGAAAAACCACCATGTGATCTGAGATGCCATAGATGACCCAGCCATGGAAAGCATAACAGCCCAGCAAGGCTCTATTTACCTATTTAAGGAATACACATCCCATCATTCAGAGTTGATTTCAAAATCCATCTGAATTTCGCTACATTGACTTTTGTTTAAATACTTTTGAGAAAGATATTTCGTTAGGTTATTATTTTATAATTGTTCCTTACATCAAAGGATCTCACAAACATATAAATCCAAGGTACAGAAATTCATATACAGATGTCCTCAAGGACACACATGGCACAATGGATAAAGGCGTTAGTTAGATCCAGTGACAGGACCCAAAGAGTGTGAGTTCAATATCCGGTTAAGGCAGAGGGGAATTAACAGGAGATAACTGATAACTGACATCCATTAATCATGGCACGTGCAGCTAGAACAGTCTATCCCAGTGAGCGAAATAAAGGGTTCAGTTCGACATTCCAACCACCTGAAGAAGGTCGGAGCGTAAAACGACCGAGACGTAATAAATATGGCGACAAAGATGAGGACAATAGTCCGAATAATTTAATTAGTGTACAAGGTGCTAAAGTCAAATGAAATGAGTGGTGCCAAAATACGTTGACCATTTGTGTGTGTGTGGCATCCCCTGATCTCAAGAAACCTTGGATCTGTGCCCTTCAGCTGCTAATGGTCACAGAGCATCTGTTATGGCTGTAGAGGCCCACACTAGTGTGACAGTCTCGATTGCAACAAATGCATATGAAGCCATAGATCACAGAACCTATGTCGTTCAAATCCTGCCTACACAGCTCACACAACAACTGTGCTGACAATTTCAAATATAATATATTCTTAGTTCTAAAACACTATTTATATTTACCGGCAAAATAGCCTTGGTGTCTATTTTACCGATATCCGCAAAATAGCCTATTCAGAAAAAAATAAACGTACACAGAAATGTTTAGAAAAGAGAGATAGAGAGAGAGTAAAATGATGTTATGCATTATTAGCTTCTTCTTCTTTATGTGTCGTGTCCCTTCAGAATATAGGCGATCATGGCTCTCCACAACTTTCGATCTTGTGTGGCTTTAAGCAATTTTCCTCCCTTTGCCATTTACCTCCGTTCTGCCATCCATTCACTTAGGCTCGTCATAGAAACGGCTCACTGCCTACCTCTATCTCCCTTGTCCTCAATACGCCTCGTGAGGGTTAAACTTTCCAAGCCCTCTTTCCTCATTATGTGACCAAGTAATTTTAACTGCTTTTCCTATGTGCCACATTCCTTCAGGACATAGTTGATCATGGCTCTTCCCAACTTCCTATCCTCATTCCATCATCACTTCGCACAAGTTCCTCCAGTGTGCTTCGCAGCCTTCCTCAATCTCTATTGCCCTCAAAATGCCCCTTTAAGGATTAAGTTTTCCAAGCCCACCGTTCTCATTATTTGTTCAAGAAATTTCAGATGTTTTTTTTTCTGAGTAGAAGTGTTCTTTCTGTCGCTATTTTCTTTTAAACTTCTTTGTCGCTTACTCACTCTGTCCATGAAAGTCTCAGTATCCTTCTGTAGAACCACATTTTTGCTACCTCTAGATTTTCCTCATCTGTTGGGGAAATTGTCCAGTATTCACTGCCATATAAGAGAATGGATATCACATAGCAATCTGACACTCTTTCCTTTGTTTCTAGCGATATTCTTCCGTTTCTCAATGCCATGCTTAGCTTTTACAATGCTTCTTTTGCTAGCCTTATGCATACTTCGGATCTCGGTATCACATTTTCCATCCTCTGAGATAGTTAAACTCTGCACTTGCTTGTGGTTTATATCTTCAATTTGTAACTCGCTTCTTAGGCTCACCGGAGATATTCAACCTATACAGCAAGGCAATCCTGAGAGAATTGGAAATCCTCCCAGGATCCAACCTTAACAACATAAGATACGCAGATGACACGGTACCTGACAGCAGACACAGTACCTGAAATTACAAAACATCCTACATACATCCGCGTCCAGGGTAAGACGTTAAACTACGTCCAGCAGCAAGGCCTCTGATCAGGAGATTTTGAGGAGTGTGGAACCACCTCTTACTTGCTGGTGTTCCCAGATCCATGCTGACCTGGGGTGGTAGCGCCTGTTAGGGTCTCAGCTATGGAAAAATAGTTAACCTCCAAACTGGGGTCAAAACACTATGTAAGTGAAAAAATGTTTTAATACTAGAAATACTTTGTAAAAAAAGATATTACCAGCAATACATTTTTGGAAAAAAAAAGTTATTACCAGCAATAAATTTTGGGGACGAAAAAAATATTACCAGAAATGCATTTTTGAAAACGAAAAAAAAAATATTACCAGTAATAAAAATTTTGTCGGCATTAAATAACCCATTCAGGTTGATATGCTGTAAACCAAACCAAACCAAACCTCCTACAGAAGGTAGCGAAGGAGAGCGAGAAGAAAGGACTAAGCATTAACTACAAGAAGGCAGAATGTATGGTCATCAGTAAAAGGATAAGCCCGAAATACGAATTGCAGGTCGGGGACATTAAAATCAAGCAGGTGCGGACGTTTAAATATCTGGGGAGCGTCTTGACTGAGGATGGTAAGTGCAACACTGAGATCCGTAGAAGTATTGGGATGGCCAAGGACAAATTCCAAAAGCTGGGCAGAGTATTGCGAGACAGGAGGATTTCTTTTGGTAAAGAAAAGAGTACTAAGCTGTTACGTGATACCTATCCTCCTTTACAGCAGCGAATGTTGGATGGTCTCCTCAAAGATGAAGAAAAGACCTGGGGCGACGGAGATGTGGTTCTACAGAAGGATGCTAAGGATATCATGGACCGAGCGTGTGAGCAACGATGAGGTTTTGGAGAGGATGCAAACAAGGAGGAAGCTTATACTTAACATCAGGAAGAGGTAGCTGAAATTTCTGAGACACGTAATGAGAAAGGAGGGCTTGGAGAATTTGACACTCACAGGTCGAATAGAGGTAAAGAGAGACAAGGTAAAGCAACGTATGTCATACCTAGCAGGCTTAAGCAAGTGGATGACAGAACGTGATCTGGGGGAGGTGGCAGAAGAAGGAAACTTATTGAGAGCTACAAAGGATAGGGAGAAGAGGAGAGCCATGATCGCCCACGCCCTGAAAGGACACGGTACATAAAAAGATGTTTATACATTGCCTTCTTGCAGTAGATAGTCCTTTTTTCTCGCTTTCTTCTACCACCTGTAATTATCTTGAACTAAAATATTCAAAATTAAGTCATTTTGATATCTGCCCGAAACGTATCTTACCTTTTTTTTACTAACTTACTGATACAAGGCCAGTGAGCCACTCAAGGTAGTGATAGGGGTCAAGATTATAGAAATCGAGGAAGTATCCTCCCGTTCCATATAAAGCCGTGTTTGTTTGTTGTTTTTTTTTGGAAGATATCCGAATAGAACTACCTCCTTACTAATGGAATATGAAGGAAATGGCTGGATGCTACCCCTCTGGGTCATGGTGGACCTGGGAGCAACAGCAAATCAATTCAGCATTAAACTGCCCAGAGTCCTTGCTGCCGGATGTCGTTTATCGTCATACCCAGGACGACTGGGCTTAAAGGTCTGTTTGTTTCCTTTACTATTAATTCAAAGCAATTATGGGCAAATACGGTAGAATAATGGAGAGCGGCTCAGAGAGACGAGTTCGAATTCTAGTCATTCCTCGACCCCCAGATATGGGTAAATAGCAGAACAAACCAGGTTCTATAGCTTTGAAAGAACCATAGAAAGAAATGGCAACCTACTATTTGCCTTGAAAGATACATGATTACCTAAGCGTGTATGGCACAAGAACGCTTAAATCGGTCTGTTTCGGCTACTACTGCTAGTTGGTGCCACTGGGGAAACTTTATTCGATAGCTTTCTTTCATCCCAGACTTCCTCGCCGGCAAAAAATATCAGGGACTGAAACGCTTACTCTGTAATTTCACCATATCATATATTTCTTCTTCAAGGAAGATGAATCTGATGTTTTTAAGAAAAAAAACATTTTTTTCTCATCACTTACTCACTGTTACCCGACAACAACCGGGAGAAAATTTAAACCAGTACCCCCCAGACCCTGAAGACCTTAAACCGCGATAGCAACCTCAACTCGACTCTCCGATTCCTCAATCCGAGCCGTTACCCATTACTCCACCTGTTGTTAATACTGTTTATTATAAACAGAGCAGTTACTTAAATATTTTTATCTATAAAAATAACGTATTAACTAAAAGTTATTAATATATATATATCAACAATTTTTTTTAAAGGGGGGGGTATCTTGCATAGTAACGGAATATAAATGGCCAGAAGGCCCTTTCAGTGTTGATTTCTTAAATAGTTGGGGAGACATCTAGAAAAGTCTAACCCAGCAAGTATTGGATAATAAGAAAAAATTTCTTGGCCGTGTGAAGCAAACAACGCTCCCCCACGTCTGGTGGATATCCTCTGGAATTAGAGACAAGTGAACAAGTGACTTTTAAAGAAAATACTGTTTACGAAGATTGTGTTGTTTTTTGTTTGTTATTTTTGTTTTTTTGGTTTGTTTTTTTTTTTTTTGTTTTTTTGTTTTTTTATACAGTAAACACAATTGTGTAATCTGACCCATGTCTTGTATCCAGTGCTTCATAAAAGTGAGAGGAAGAGGTAATCATTTTGATAGAAAAAAAAAACGAAAGAAAGAAAAATCAAAAGAAAAATTGAAAGAAAGAAGAAAATAAAGAAAGAAAAAGAACGAAAGAAAGAAAATCGAAAGAAAGAAACGAGATAAAAGAAAGAAAGAAAGAAAGAAACGTCATTAAGGAAGGAAGGAAGGAAGGAAGGAAGGAAGGAAGGAAAAATCGAAAGAATGAAGAAAATAAAGAAAGAAAAAAGAACAAAAGAAAGAAAAAGTGAAAGAAAGAAACGAGATAAAAGCAAAGAAAGAAAGAAAGAAAGAAAGAAAGAAAGAAAGAAAGAAAGAAAGAAAGAAAGAAAGAAAGAAAGACATGTGATAAAAGCAAAGCAAGAAAGAAGGAAATAAACCCAATAAAAGCAAAAAGAAAAAAGAAAAAGACTGGAGGAAAAGAAATGAAAGGAGAATAAAGGAAAAAGAAAAAGGAAAATGAGAAAGAAAACACATGATAAAAGCAAAGAAAGGACGAAAGAAAGAAAGAGAGAAAGAAATGAGATAAAGGCAAATAAAGAACGAAAGAAAGATAGAGAGAAAGAGACAGAAAGAAATGAGATAAAAGCAAAGAAAGAAAGAAAGAGAGAAAGAGAGAAAGAGAAAGAAAGAAATGAGATAAAAGCAAAGAAAGAAAGAAAGAAAGAGAGAAAGAAAGAAAGAGAAAGAAAGAAATGAGATAAAAGCAAAGAAAGAACGAATGAAAGAAAGAAAGAAAGAGAGAAAGAGAGAAAGAGAAATAAAGAAATGAGATAAAAGCAAAGAAAGAATGTAAGAAAGAAAGAGAGAGAGAAAGAGAAAGAAATGAGATAGAAGCAAAGAAAAAACGAAAGAAAGAAAGAGAGGGAGAAAGAGAGAAAGAGAAAGAAAGAAATGAGATAAAAGCAAAGAAAGAACGAAAGAAAGAAAGAGAGACAGAAAGAGAGAAAGAGAAAGAAAGAAAGAAAGAAACGAGATAAAAGCAAAATAAAAATGAAACAAAGAAAGAGAGAAAGAGAAAGAAAGAAACGACTTAAATGCAAAGAAAGAAAGAAAGAGAGAAAGAGAAAGAAAGAAATGAGATAAAAGCAAAGTAAAAACGAAAGAAAGAAAGAGAGAAAGAGAAAGAAAGAAATGAGTTAAATGCAAAGAAAGAAAGACAGAGAGAAAGAGAGAAAGAGAAAGAAAGAAATGAGATAAAAGCAAAGAAAGAACGAAAATGAAAGAAGGAAAGAAAGAAATGAATTAAAAGAAAGAAACAAACAAACAAAATAAGAGCAAAAAAAACGGTAAAGAAAAAGAGAAAAAAAAACGATATAAAAGAAAGAAAATACAAGACAAAAGAAAGTAATGAGGTAAATGCAAAGAAAGAAAGAATATCAAAGAAATAAAAGGAAGGAAAGAAAGAATGGAATACGAAGGGGATGTGGATGATTCAACCTTGTGTACGTGGCATGGCAGATCTTAGCTATAAAGGAATATCGCTCGTTATAGTATTAGTGGTAGAGTAGTAACAGGCTTATAACATTTCGTTTGTGGGGAAAAGGGCTGTAGGGTAGGAAATAACTCATCACCCACAATGACAACGCAAATGCTGGACAGTGACGATTGAGCAGCTTCAGCCCAGATATGTCAGCGACACTCCGTTTTTGGTCAGATCTGTAAAGATAGAGCATGGCATGAGGAGACAGGTAAAAAGGCAATGAATCGTATATATGAGTTGCACTTGAGGTCTGGTGTGATTAGAAATAAACCATCAGAACTGAGATTAGAAACTGAAGACTAAAATCTCCATTACTAGAGGTGGTAGCTGACTAAATCATTTCAAGAATGACAGTACAGT
This sequence comes from Acanthosepion lycidas, assembly GCA_963932145.1. Lineage (NCBI taxonomy): Eukaryota > Metazoa > Mollusca > Cephalopoda > Sepiida > Sepiidae > Acanthosepion > Acanthosepion lycidas. The sequence goes on from OZ010599.1 coordinate 99,306,749, forward strand.
ACCTTCAGCACATAGATGATCAGAGGTGGGCAGCCAGAAGAAGACTACTGCTCAAAGCAGTCAGTAATCATCGAAAAAAATCACTGGGAGACTTAAAACGTTCTTGTTAGTTCAATTTTTAATGGATATATCCAGAATACTGTGCAAATAGTCCATATATATATATATATATATATATATATATATATATATATATATATATATATATGGGTCAGTGGTAGATTGTGGGTAATCTGTTCTGGCGATTATTTATGCGGGAGTGGCTTGTTTGTTTATTTCTTTCTTTATTTGTTTGGGTTAATTTATTAATACAAATAATTTATTAATACAAATAGATAAATAAATGAACAAATCGCCCCCGCTAAAATAACCGTTAGAACTAATAAAATTAAGCATAAATAAGCAAAACAAGTAAAAAATAATCAATTCAATTAAATCAATAAATCAAAAACTGCCCCCCCTCCCGCCAAAATAACAGAATAGACTACGGCAAGCAATCTAAACATTGAAACAATAAATACCTTTAATTATCTTCCCGGACAAAAAAATCCAAAAACGAAAAGAATAAATAATACAAAACTAAAATGAAAAACAAATAAATTAGCCCAAACAAATAAATATATAAATAAAACAAGTCACTTCCGCATAAATGACCGACAGAATAGATAACCCACAATGCGCCACTGACCCATATATATAAATAGTCGAGGAAAAAAACAACATTCGCGGCCTGACCATTGCGCCTAGCACGAAACAGTCTGTCCGCTCTGAACGTTGACTTCAATGTTCACATGTATTTTATTTACATACGCTCTATCTCTGATATTGAGCACTTTATCCCATAAATATAGCACACTTAAGACTATATTTCTTGATATATATATATATATATATATATATATATATATATATATATATATATATATATATATATATATATGAAGAAATATAGATTTAAGGTGTGCTATATTTATGGGATAAAGTGCTCAATATCAGAGATAGAGTGTGTTTAAATATAAAAGTGAACATTGAAGTCAACACTTAGAGGCGAGAGTCTGTTTCATGCTAGATGCAATCATCAGGCCACGAGTGCTGTTATTTTTCTCTGCTATTTATATATACGGGTCAGTGGTGCATTGTGGGTAGTCTATTTTGGCGGTTATTTTACCGGAAGTTGTTTATTTATTTATTTATTTAGGTTAAATTATTTTGCTTGTTTTTATTTATTTTTATTTCTTATCTTATATATTTATTTTTTATTTTTATTTTAATCGGTGTTTTTATTAACGTAGTAAAAATTTGTTCATATCGCTTATTTAATAGTTTGTTTTTTTTGTTTTTGTTTTTTGGTTTGGGGAGATAATTAAAGCTATTTATTCACTTTTGGGGTTGATTGTTGTAATTTATTCTAACTATTATTTTGGCGGGAACAGATTTTAATTTGTTTATTACTTCATGTATTTATTTGGATTGATTACCTTCATTTGTTTTTTCTAACGGTTAGTTTATCGGGATCAGTTTGTTAGTTTATTTATTTGGATGAATTTAGGTCAATTTATTTTACTTTTATTTGTTATACTGTTTTTTTTTTGTTTTGTTTTTGATTTTTAAGTGACGTAGTATTTTTTTATCGTTATATAACAGTTATAGCTTTTTTCGTCCGATTTTTGGTTTGATTTTTATAGTCTAACTAATATTTTGGTCATAATGGTTTGCTAATTTGTTTATTATTTACTTTACTTATTTGGGTTCATTGATTTTTTTTTTTGATTTTTTTATTCTATTTCGTCTATTCTAACAGGTGTAATTTAGAAATTTGTTTGGTTTAATTTGTTTTGCTTATTTTATTGTCATTTTGTTTATTTATTTATTTTTTTATTTTATTTTATTTTTTCCGTTTTCGATTTTTAAGTAACGTAGTAAAAATTTGTTTTCATATCTGCATTTTGAAATGAGCTCGGATCTTTTATTTAATAATTTATTTTGGCCTGGGAAATTAATGATAGCTATTTTTTCCTACAAGCAAAGTTTGCAAGTTTTTGATTGGTTGTTGTAAGCTGATGATCTTTTCCCTATTTTCCAAGATATTTTTGGTGTGATGTGCGTTTTGTTTTTAATTTCCCAGATATACTTAGAAATCATTTTGCTGTTCGCATATTTACTATTTGTGAAAGAGGTTTTGTGTTTATAATTTCTTTGTTTCCAGGATCCTTCAGTTACTCATATGTATACTTTTTCTTCATTATCTGGTGATTTTATCGTAGCTTGGTATATTACAATGTTTTGTAAACAATTACCGTTTAAGGGACATTCGTTCTTTATTTTACAGTTGCACGTCGGTTTAATTTGTTCGTATGGTTTGTTGATAATTTTCTTGTTGTGCTTTTGTATTATTTGTGCCATGTTCTGGGTGCAACTGTAACTGATTTTTACTGTGTTTTTGTTGAATATTTTGTGTAGGGTGCTTGATTCCGGGAAGTGTTTCTGTAAGAGTTTGAAGAATATTTTTCTACGTTTGTTTTTACGTTTTTGCTCCACGGTGGGCTGAACCATATGATATTTCTTTTCCTGTTAGCCTTTTTTTGTGTGTTCTGTGGTGAGTATTTGGATGTTGCTGGGAATCCGCTATCTTTTACGGCTTTTTCGTAGTCTTTCTTAACTTTGTTAAATATGGATTCATTGGAGGAATTGTCGGTAAGCCTGCGGTTAATCGATTTTGGTATATAATCCAGGTGGATGCTAGTAATATAAAACATTAAAACTGATCCACAGAGAGCTCAATGTATTTATTATCACAGAGCCTATATTTCATACAGCAAAAAAATTCAAAATTACCCCATGTGTGACTAGTGCATTTCAGACCAGCACTGACATATGCCAGTCTTCCTCATCGCTAGACTGACTGTCTCAGAAAACACAGGCAAATTGTATATATGGGAACGAATTAGGACTACATACAGACTTTGAGGTATTATGGTAGCTATAGTAAGAATGGTAAGTAAGAATGCGTTGTCTTTGATGTAAGGAATACTGTGGTGTGCTTAGGTCAGTAATTGTGGCTAGCTAAGTTTAAAATAAGACATATTGAAGACCAGCCTTCCCCTAACCCCTCCCTTGGACTTCTGCCACAATAAATATTGCTTTCCTCTTTGGTACCTCCATTTCAGGAATTTAAACGCAGTACTAGATTGGCAGCTAGGTCTCATCACGTTATTATTGAAATTCCTAGATGTAAGTTCTCTGCTAATATTTTTTTCTCTCACTTCTTGCTTGTAGAATTATCTTTTTTGGCTTCTTGTTCACCCTTTAACTCTGGTCTTTAGAATTTTAAATTCAACGTCAATCGTCGTCATCTGTTTCCTTGAAACCTGTTCTTTTATTGCTTTCCCCGGTTTCTTTCACTCCCAGTAACATCTTGCGTTTTAATGATTTTTTTATCGCCTTGCTTGGAGCAAAATGACAAAAAAAAGTAATGAGCAATCGATGAGCAATCCTCCATCTTGGAATTTGTGTTAGAAAATATTCCTGAATATTTTCGATCGTTACATGTACTCTTTTAATATGAAAAGAGGCGTGCATTCATTCCCGCGCTGTCTCTGTACGAAGATCCATGGCGCCCTCCTTTCCAAGTCTAGCAAATATGGATGAAAACCTTGCATCCAAAAGCGCAAAGAAAAACATCGAGAACGCACACAACTCAAAAAAATAGTGAGAATAAATGATTTCTGGTTGTATTATTATTTCTATTATTAGTAGTATTAGTAGTAATATTATCTTGAATTTTATTATTATTAGATGAAGCATTGTCAGCCATTATTCATTTTTGACTAGGATTTCTTTCATCTTAATTTCATTTACTTTTTATTACATTAGTAGTATTAGTAGTAATATTATCTTGAATTTTATTATTATTAGATGAAGCATTGTCAGCCATTATTCATTTTTGACTAGGATTTCTTTCATCTTAATTTCACTTGCTTTTTATTTCATTACTAGTATTAGTAGTAATATTATCTTGAATTTTATTATTATTAGATGAAGCATTGTCAGCCATTATTCATTTTTGACTAGGATTTCTTTCATCTTAATTTCACTTGCTTTTTATTACATTAGTAGTATTAGTAGTAATATTATCTTGAATTTTATTATTATTAGATGAAGCATTGTCAGCCATTATTCATTTTTGACTAGGATTTCTTTCATCTTAATTTCATTTACTTTTTATTACATTAGTAGTATTAGTAGTAATATTATCTTGAATTTTATTATTATTAGATGAAGCATTGTCAGACATTATTCATTTTTGACTAGGATTTCTTTCATCTTAATTTCACTTGCTTTTTATTACATTAGTAGTATTAGTAGTAATATTATCTTGAATTTTATTATTATTAGATGAAGCATTGTCAGCCATTATTCATTTTTGACTAGGATTTCTTTCATCTTAATTTCACTTGCTTTTTATTACATTAGTAGTATTAGTAGTAATATTATCTTGAATTTTATTATTATTAGATGAAGCATTGTCAGCCATTATTCATTTTTCACTAGGATTTCCTTTATCTTAATTCTCTTCGTATCTATCTATCTATCTATCTATCTGTCTATCTAAGTCTATTCATATCTATCTATCTATCTATCTATCTATCTATCTATCTGTTTTTTTCCATTCTTGTCTCGCGGTTACATAAAACTTGGATTGTAACATGTTCAGCGACTACATGTCTTCTTGATGTGCACCCATACAAAAATAGTTTCTTATTTAATTCTGTGGAATCTTTCTGTGTCAATAAGGAGACGTCATTTCGAATAATGTTATCATGTCGGAAGGAGGAAAGTGCCGGGATGGTTAAAAATATTCTCTTCAAGGCGTTGGCAATGATGGCTCTCCAATATTTCACGTTACTTGTAGCTCTGTGGTATCTGTGGACCTTATGAATTTAAGCACAGTCCTAAACCCGTGACCAGGTCTCATCATTTTACAGTTGAAATGGCTAGATGCAACCGTAGATTCTATGCTGACAGTTTCTTCCTCACACTTCTCGATTGTGAAATTCTCTTCCGTTCTCTTGCTTTTCCGTCAACTTTGACCAAAATTTTAAATGAAACGTCAATCGTTACTTCTTTTTTCTTAATTCCTGTTCTCTTTCCTGTTCTCTTTCCTAAATAATGTTTTTCTCATATTTTCTCATTAACCACTTGTATCTTAGTTTCTTCATTTCCATACTTCTACGAGAAATGATTTTTAGTAGTATTAGTAGTAATATTATGCGCTTACAGTGTGAAATGTTGACAACAGAATTAAATGTTTTGAAAATCCAAATCGCTTTCACAAATTCGATTTACGTACTTTTTTTCGATATCAATTTCATATCAATCATTTTATCATATATATATATATATATATATATATATATATATATATATATATATATATAGAGAGAGAGAGAGAGAGAGAGAGGTTATAGTTGTTCCAACGAGAGAAAAGTGTATATCTTAAAGAGAAGCGAGGAGCCATAAATGTTCTTATTTTAATGTGGATTTTTTAAATATACAGGGTGTCCATAAAGTTCGTGTGAACTTTTAAAAATTTATAACTTTATTTGTATTTGCGATAGAAATAATCTGTAAAGAATGTTATAAAGTTTAATGTACCTAGTTTTAAGTCTAGCTAAAATAACTAATGTGATTTCAGGCATTACTGTAAATCAGTTGGCAAATGTTTTCTGTGAACTTCAAAATCGTATTTGCTCTTTGTATTGCTAATTATGGAGGACATGTGGAAACTTAAATAACATTTTAATAAAGCCTTAAAAAATATAGATTTACTTCTTTCTAATCCTTTTTACAAATTATTTCTATCACAAATACAAATAAAGTTATAAATTCTTTAAAGTGCACACAAACTTTATGGACACCCTGTATATTACACATTATTTTTTCATATTTTTGCTACACGGGTTTCGGGTCTTTCGAACTTCATAATGAGAAGAGTGGTTATTTCCACATATTATTTAAAGGAATTCATTTTTACTTATGTTTTCCTATGTTTAACCACTGTTCTTTGTGTGTAGTATTAATCCAAATTTTCTTGAACTCATGGAGAAAATATTCTTCTGCTTTCTGGGTAGTCAGCTATGAGCCATTCGTGATACACACTTAGGTTATCAAGTATCTTTCGATATATAACTGACTAAGCCGATTTTTCCCACAGTAGCTTGCCATTTATTTCTGCGGTAGACCAGTTGCCATCCAAGACTATAGAACCAGGACTGTCCTGTTATTTACCCATAGCTAGGGGGAGAAAAAGAGGATTCATATGTTTCCCAAGTGTATTAGCACGTGAATATCAGTCAGTTATGTGTCATGCGTGATACACGCTTAGGCGATCGTGTATCTTTCGATACATGACTGACGAGGCAGATTTTTTTCCTCTTAGTAGGTTACCATTTCTTTTTGCGGTAGACCAGTTGTCATCCAGGGCTATAGAACCCGTTCTGTCCTGCTGTTCACCAATAAGTGGGGGGGAGAAGAAGCGATATTACCACGTAAGTGAATGTAATGGATTCGACTGGAATTGGCTCTCCGATTCCTTAATCCGAGCCGCTACCCGTGCTTTATAGGTAATAAAACAAGTAGGATTGGTCAGAGAAAAGAGCGAACGAAGAAAGGCTTTGTTCCTATCTTTTTATGATCTAATTATCTCCATTTTTGTCTATCGTTTGTGCGTGTGCACACACACACACACACACACACACACACACATATATATATATATATATATATATATATATATATATATATATATATATATAATAAAAAGGCTTAAACACTAATATTCCATGGTCATAATTTATTCCATTGGAACCGTAAATACGATCCAATTCATCAGACCTACAAATTCAAAAAGAAAACAGAAAAAACAACTCCGGAAATAAAAATAGAATTTAGAGAGAGTGTAAGTATGAGAGTGTGGGACAAATGTTACAGCTAAAGAGAGGGGTAACAGACGAGAGAAGGTGTGGGATTAAAACTTAACAGAGAGAAGTTTTAGAGAGGTAAGTCAAAGACGGTTTGAGAGAAATATGAATGTTGTCGGATGTCTATACATTAAAGGCATTGAGTTCTACCTGGATTCTATCCTCTTGGAATTATTTTTATACAAATATATATATATGTATGTGTATGTATGTATGTATATATATTTATATATTTTAGATATATGATTGCATATGTATGTCTATATTTACCACTAATATTATCAATCTATATATATATATAGTTTTATTTTAAGGAATTGGTGTATACATATACATACATATATAATTATTTATTTTTAAAGAAAAAAAAAAGAAAAAAATTTATAACATAAATATGTTATAAAATCACTACAAAAATAGCCATTTTGTTTCAACACCTTCGGTGTCTTATCAAGTGATGACGTTGAATGTAAAATAAATGGTTTTAAAAGTTTCAAATTAATTAACATTCTACGCAAGGGGAAAACGTTGTTACAAAGGCTAGATGGACCAATCAGAACACAAGTACAGGAAAATTCAAAAAGCTCGATAACGAAGTCATGTTATAATATCTATTCAGATGTTTAGTATTAAAAAATAATTTATTCCAACGAATAATTACTAAATTATATGATAAAATTTAATATTAAAATTTAAAACTGCTAATTACAAAATCAAAATTTAACATTTATTCGCTATCAAGTTTACAACTATAAAATTACTGAGGAGAAAAGAAGAAATATATATGTGTTATTCAATTTATTTTTTCATTGAAGTTACTTTAGCTATATTTAATATCTGGTCTTTTTACAATGTATACATTTTAATCCTCATGATGTGTAAATGGGGTCCCAAACTCACGCGTAAAACAAACGCAGTCAGATTCTAATACATAAGCACCAAGACATATACACACACAAAAAAGGGGACAAGACAGAGAACATCTCCACCGTCTGTCATGAAAAAAAAAGGGGGGGGGAATGGGAGAAGGGAAACCAACACACACGTACATACATACATAATTAAAAGTGGATGCACTTTCCATACACATAGATACATATAAATACATGCACACACATCCACAGACATTGACCCAGACAGTTGGATACCCCAACCGATAAATATTTAAGACAGAAAATGTCATTGCATGAATGTTAACAACCTATTGAAATCTAACTTAAGCGAGTAAATATACAAAGATAAAAATGATCAAAATTAATATTATTTAATATATTAAAATATAGTGTATGTAACAAAAAAAAAAAAAACAAAAAAAAAACCGGACATTAAATTCAACACCCATCGGTAGCTACGATGTCCACCTCATATACATATAAGTATATATACACACACACACATACACACACATATATACGCATACAAACATAAATATATATACACATATACACACATATATACATATATATACATATACACATACATATACATATATACATACACATAAACATATACTCACACATATACATAAATATACATACATACACACCGAAACATATACACATACATATATAAACATATACATACGTATACATTTCCATGGTATCAAGTACACATACACATACATACACATATACATATATGTACCCACAAATATACACACAAATATGTGTACACATATTTACAAATAAATATATATATACACAGCAATACACAAAAATAAACATATATACACACATATATCCTAACTCATGTGGCCGTAATGACATACCCAAGTTTCCCTACCTACACGTACACATAAACAATTTCATATATAGTAGGTGTCAACATACATATATACAACTGCAAACCTACATAAGTAAACACACACACACATATATACATATATATACATATACATACATACAAACATATACACACACACATATATATACATATATATATATATACATATATATACACATACATACATGCATACACACATACAGAAATATACATACACATGAATATCTACATAAAAATACTTATCTATAGTAATAAATACACATATATACGTACATACACATAAATGCAACGACATTTGACCAAAAACATATATAAATATACATACATACATACACATACATATGCATAGACATACTTCGATATACATGCAAACACAAAAATACACGTATCGTAACATACATGTATAAAAAAAAAAAAAAAAAAAAAAAAAAAAACATCCATATCAACATAAATATACGTAAATAAAATTAGGTACACAATATAACAATACACATACAAACATATACACAGATATATATATATATATACATACATACACATACACCTACATACATTCACATATATACATAAATATATACATACATATACACATATATATATATATATATACATTCATATACATATATATATACCCACACATACATGCACACATACACATACATGCACACATACATACATATATATATATATATACACATACACTTACACACACATATATATATACACATACACACATACATATATATACACTACTACATAAACATGCAGACACATATATACACACATAAAGAAATATATATACATGCATATAAGGATACATACTCATATATATATACACACACATACCCACATCCACAAATACATATACATACTCATACACACCAATATTTTTAACCTCTTTTCTTCTCCTCCTTTTCACCTTCTTACTTTATATATATATATATATATATATATATATATATATATATACACACACACATATATATACATACATACACGCACATACACACATATATCTATAAACACACAAACAAATACACACACATACATATATACATATATATATGTATACAAAACTTAGCAACATATTAATACATTAAAATACAAACATACACATTTCGCAGTACAAACACACATAACTACACATAAATATATACATATATATACATACACATACAGAAAAATGAGTAACATTATGTAGTTATACCATACACATTCATATCGTCAGATTGACCATCAGGTAATAAAAGTTATAATCTATTCAACTTACAGCTACGTATCATTATCATTTAAAGTATACGACCCCTATAATAAGTTAAATTTATAACGGTGTTTACAATTAACCGTTAGTTCATATCTCTGATTTAAGAGATCAGCCTTGTTTTTAAATCTAATAATTTCAAACTTTTCGTTAAGACACAGGTAACACGGGGAATATAGGGATTTACATGTCCGGGCTTTCTTAATCAATGTCCAATTAACCGTAGGTGTTTTGTTCTTTTCTTTTAGGTTCCAAAAGTACTTGGACAATGAAGTCATGTACCTATAGTCACAGATATTGAAAGATTGCATATGCCCCCGCCAGCGTTCTTTGAATGTATTCATTGTGCTACCAATGTAAAACTTCTTTATATTTGGATTCTCAATAGTTGAGATAGTACTAAGATAGACTACAGAACGTATTCCACAGTTATTTTGTAGTGGACAATTATTAGGATACCTACAATTACATGAATTATTATTTGTGTCATTATATTTAGTATTACTGTCAGTAACCTTTTGAGTAATCGAGCTTTTTGAATCCCTATACTTGTTAAAGACTATGTTGTTATGTTTTTTAATGATTTTCTCTAGGTTATCTGCACAACTATAGCTTAATTTAAGTGTATTAGGATTAAATATTTTACTAAGTGGGTTAGTTTCAGTGTTAGGGAAATGTTTCTTGATTAGGTTTAGAAACATACGTCCTAATTTAGATTTAATCATTAAATTGAAAGGGGGGGTGAACCAGATGATCTTTCTAGATCTATTCTTATTATGGTTGTAGTTAACAGGGTTTTTATACTGAATATTGATATCTTTGTATCCACTATTTTTAAGTGCAGAATTATAAAAGTCACTATGTTTATTAAAAACATCTTTGTTAGAAGAGTTAGTGCTAATTCTAAATCCAATGGAAGAGGGTATATGTTTGATAACTGAAGGGGGATGGTTGGAATTTGGATGAACGTATATCGGATTGGAATTAACCTTCACATATGGTTGGAAAGAGTTGTTAGCAAGGTTTAGGGTGACGTCTAGAAAATCTACTTGTTTAACATTAGTAGTGACTATTGTCCTAAGACCTAAATCCTTAAATACCCTATGAATCATTTTCCTAATACGGTCTACCTTAGTTTTAGTGGAGTTTTTAACAACTAATAAACCATCATCCCTATACAATCCTATACTATCGGAATCCAGATAAATTTTTTTTTTCTTTAAAAATAAATAATTATATCTGCTCTACTTTGTATTGAGCACTCTTTTAAGAATAGTAATTGTTGGTTATTGGAATTCATTCCATATACACCAATCATATACTTGTACATACATATATATATATATATATATATATATATATATATATATATATATATATATATATATACACACTCACATTCCTATGGTGTGTGTGTGTGCGTGTAGTCCGTCTAGTGTATTTGTTTTTGCCAGTATATATATATATATATATATATATATATATATATATATATTCGTTCTCCATAAATATCTGTGTATGCGTATGTGTGTGTGTATGGTCCGACTAGAGTGTTCGACCATTATGTATGTATGCCATGTGTTTATGTGTGTGGGGTTATGATCGGTTAAGTGCTGGTTTAAATATGTCTATGAAGATTTTTCTTGTATTTGTAGGTAAGAATAATTGTCTGTTTGATATATTGACATAATTTAAAATTTACCATAATTACATTTGTAGATGTGTTTTGATACAACGTTTTTTTCTGTTGTCTGGTAATTTGATGCTGCTTTTGTAAAGGAGAACATCGTTCTTTAATGCCAATCACTAAACAACAGTTGTATTATACACACACACACACACACAGATATATATATATATATATATATATATATATATTAGGTTTTGCAAAAATAATGTCGTTTTCTCACATAGTAACATATGTGAAAAAACGACATTATTTTTGCACCAACCTAATATATATATATATATATATATATATATATATATATATATATATATATATATATATATATCAAAGTCTAGAAGAACGAACAATAAGATCTCAGCGTTCAAAACATTTATTTAAAAACAGTGCTCAATGCAAAAAGTCTCGCCGTACATATTTCTTTCTTCTGCAGTGTTACATTAGAACATGCACATATCCCCTACAAAATTGTGCATTTTTGTTTCAATGTCAAAAGGGACCACCTGATAAGACGTTTAAAAAAGTTTTACTTTTTTGACTTTAAAACAAAAATGCATTTGAAGTGGATATGTGCATCTTCCAATGTAATACTGCTTAAGGAATACATACACACACACACACACACACATATATATATATATATATATTAAGGCATTTTTTATGTTTATACGTTTTTTTATAGATACAAATATTTAAGAAAATGGTGTTTATAATAAATTGTATTAATTTAAATATGTGTATCTATAAAAGAACGTATAAACATAAAAAATTTTTAAAAAATGTCTTAAAATAATTGTCGGACTTTGTCCATTTCATAATTTGATATATATATATATATATATATATATATATATACATACTATAGGCAAAATGTTGGGGCCACCCTGGTTTTCTTAAAACATCTTAAACTGAGTTATTTTTGTATTTTTTAAAGTAAAAACTAAAATGTCAGTAACTACAATGTATTTGATTCTATTTTAGCAATAGTAATCACGTAACTATAAAAAAATTCTCATACAACATCATCATATTTTCTTTTCGACAATAAAACCACCACCTGTTTTCAAAATTCTTATGTGTACTTTTCAGCCGATTTCGAAAAAAAAAAGTAAACGGCAGTTCTTCACAAGTATTCTTCAAGCACATAAAAGGCTCCCTCTCATTCAAACTCTCCTATCCAGTTCATCCCATACTAATTTCATGGGGGGAGGAGGTCAGTAAATTGAGGCGGCCAAGACATAATTTCCAAACTCCTGATTTTTTTTTTACTCAAGGTAATTTTGATATACTTTAGAAGAGTATTTTGGATCGGAGTCTTGTTGAAAGATGATTTTTTTTCTAATTCTACGTAAAGAAGATGGTATAGCGTATCTTTGCAAAATCGAATGATATTCTTCTTTTTCCTGATTCCCTTCACGTGAATCTAATCTCCAGCCGTCGCTCCCCACCCCAAAAAACGCTCCCACACCATAACAGACCCGCCAGCATGCTTAACTACTGGAACTACACATTTCATCATTCAGTCTTTCTTCTCACATACACTCTCCTATTACTACCAAAATGTTCAAATTTTGGCTCGTTTATCCGAAATATATATTCAGTTTTTACGCTTTTTTTTTCTTTTACCCATAAGTCTTTTCTGTTTATTTACTTTAACAGGGTTTCTCGATGTCTATGCACCCCCTGACCTTTTCACACTTGACAGACATTGGTTGTTGTCAATAGGAATTACCTTCAGCTGTCAACTCTGGAGCAAGTGTTTATCTACAGCAGCTGTTGTCACTTTTGGTGCTCCAGTTGAACTCTATGTCTAGAAACATTCAAATTCTTGGACATTTGTCTTTGAGAATAGAATTCTTTGAATAAAATTTCAATTCATGCTCTCAGCTCAATGCTTAACTACTTGGATTTTATCATTTTGTGCTAATTACTTCGAAATTAAAAAATAAACAAACACTATGACATTACAATCTTAATAGCACAATCATGTTTCTTCTTCAAACAGACAGCTAAATATATATATATATATATATTTTTTTTTTACAAAATTATTTAATATTTTGTACAAGTATAAACATTTAACTTAGTTGAATTTTTTTTTCTTTTATGTGCCATGTCCTTTCAGGATGTAGGCGATCATGGCTCTCCACCTCCTCCTATCCCTTACAGCTCTCAACAAGTTCCTTCCCTCTGCTTCCTCCCCCAGACCACGTTCTGTCATCCATTTGCTTATGTCCTCTAGGTATGTCACGGGTTGTTTTCCCTTGTCTGTCTTTCCCTCTATTCGACCCGTAAGTATCAGATTCTTCAGGCCTTCTTTCCTCATTATGTGTCCCATAAACTTCATCTGCCTCTTCCTGATGTTAAGTATAAGCCTTCCCTTTGTTTGTATCCTCTTTAAGACCTCATCGTTGCTTACACGCTCGGTCCATGATATCCTTATCATCCTTCTGTAGAACCACATTTCTGTCGCCTCGAGTCTCTTCTTTATCTTTGAGGAAATCGTCCAACATTCTTTGCCGTAAAGAAGGACAGATGTCACGTAATAGTTCAGTATTCTTTTCTTTGTTACCAAAGAAATCCTCCTGTCTCGCCCTGCTTTTGTAATGAGTCCTTGACCATCGCAATACGTCTACGGGTCTCACTATCGCATTTACCGTCCTCTGTCAAACGCTTCCCAGATATTTAAACTTCTGCGTTTGCTTGATTTTAGTGTTCCCTACCTGTAAATCGCATTTCGAGTTCATCATTTTACTGATGACAATGCACTCTATTTTCTTGTAGTTTATGCTAGCCCCTTATTCTCACTCTCCGTCATTTTGGTTAATCTCAAAAGTCTGTGGGGTTCTTGCTGAAAACAAAATACAGCATTTCTCATACCAAATATTCATAATTTAGCAAAATGTCATGTTGGACAAATGAGTCCTCAAAATTTGACTTTTTGGATAGCGAAAGGAGCCGATAGAGGGACTGAAAAATAAACACAAATATACTGTAATTTTCAACGGGGGCCCTAACAAACCAAGCGTCGGACAACCCAATGCAACCAGGTTTGCCAGATCTTGCTTGTCTAAATGCCCTTTGAGCCGCGAGGGAGGCGCTCCTGGCCAATTATGCGTGCTTCCTCGTCGCGCAGAGATGTCCACCAAAATTAAATTCATGCGAACGGCCTTGTCAAACTCTCTTCAATTGACAGCCATCTCCGCCACTGTCACCAGGGGGAGAAAAAGTGGAATAAGTAGACGGATTAAGAAATCGGAGAGCCGAGCTCAAATTCCAGCAGGACAAACAGGGTTCTATAGCTTTGGGTGGCAACTGGTCTACCGCAAAAAGAAATGGCAACCTACTAAGAAGGAAAAAATCTGCATCGAAAGATACATGATCGCCTAAGCGTGTATTACGCATGACACATAACTGACTGATATTCACTTACGTGCTAATACTCTTGGGAAAGGTATGAATCCTCTTCTTCGCCCCCCACCCAGATATGGGTAAATAGCAGAACGAATCGGGTTCTATAGCTTTAGATGGGAACTGGTCTACCGCAGAAATAAATGGCAACCTACTAAGAAGAAAAAAAATCTGCCTCTTCAGTCATGTATCGAAAGATACATGATCGCCTAAGCGTGTATCATGCATGGCACATAACTGATAGGATGACGATCCCGATGATCGGATACGAGCGGGTGTCAACAACGACAACAATAATTTAGCATTTCATCTCTGAGATGAGTAACTTTCTTGTATTATTTTCGCCTATTGTTTTCATCTTGCTTGATACAGATGCTATTATAGAAAGAACGTTTTCGAGCAAGTAACCTTTGGTCATCATCAGGTGTCGGTTGATTGGCTGATATGACATATCTGCTGATTATTGCGATATTTTGCCCTGTCATGTCAGTTATTGGTTCGTTCCTTCTGAACGCATGACCACTAAATGACAATAATATAACCAACTCCTATATATCCACTACACCACGTAATGATACCAGCGGGTACTTGGTCGAAACGTTATACCTATAAGAACAACGTCAGAAATAATATTTGGTTGGTGCATAATTATTAGGTGTTTTTTTGCGGGTCCTAGCCGTGAAGATTAGACATGGCGGAACCAAGGAATGTAGTTCGTCCGAGCACTTTTCATGGAAGTAGCGATGGAGCAGTAATAGGTTTGCCACATTCCAACTGTAAGAGAAAGTTTAGAGGGTGGGATATAATTCGTCACCCACAAGGACTCGGAGACACTTTTGGACTCTATCGAGATTGGAGAGTAAGGACTGGCCAGCACCCGACCGAATATGACAACACCGAACACAAAGGTTCGTCTATGAAACTCTGGGGCAGAATTGCTGAATATAACAACAATAAGGTAAGTGATGAGTTTTATATCTGTATTAATTGTATATATATATATATATATATATATATATATATATATATATATATATATATACACATTAAGACATTTTTATGTTTACATATTCTTTTTATAGATGCAAATATTTAAGTAAATGCTATGTTTATAATAAACAGTATTAAATAACATTTACCGGCCTGAATGTCCGAGAAATGTTCACAGAAAATATTCGTCCTCTGACAGGATATATTTTCTGTGAAAATTGTCCATTTCATAATATATATATATATATATATATATATATATATATATATATATATATATATTATGCTAAATGCAACTGTCGAAAAAATACGATCTGTCCCTTAAACGGCCAATGTATAATAGATAATATTGTATACCGAGCTAGCATAAGTTCCGATAACGATGTTGAATTTTACTTCAGTTCCACTTATAATCCTTGGGAAGAAGCTGTTTGAGTGGCACTTACTTCTCACCAATGGAACACGAAGGGAATGTGGGTGGTTTGACTCAATGTGAGCGCTATGGCGGGTCCTAACCGTGAAGGTTAGAACTGATGGAACCAAGGAATGTAGTTCGTCCGAGCACTTTCCATGGAAGTAGCGATGGAGTAGTAAGAGGTTTGCCACATCCTGTCTGTAAGAGAAAGCTTAGAGTGTGAGATATAATTCGTCACCCACAAGGACACGGAGACGCTTTTGAACTTTATCGAGACTGGAAAATGAAGACTTGGAAAGCTCCCACCCAAATATGACAACAGTTAGTCAGTTATGTGTCATGTGTGATATACGCTTAGGCAATCATGCCTCTTTCGATACATGACTGACAAGGCAGATTTTTGCTCGCAGTAATTTGCCATTTCTTTCTGCGGTAGAGCCGTTGCTATCCAAGGCTACAGAACCTAGTCTGTCCTAGTATTTACCCATAGCTAAGGGGAGAAGAAGAGTCTTCATACCTTCCCCAAGGGTATTAGCACGGTAGTGAATATCAGTCAGTTATGTGCGATACGTGATACACACTTAGGTGATCATGTATCTTCCGGACAGATTTTTTTCGCGCAATAGGTTGCCATTTCTTTCTGCGGTAGACTAGTTGCCATTCAAGGCTATAGAACCCGGTCTGTCCTGCTATTTACCCACACCTGTTGGGGAGAAGCAGAGGATTCATACCATTACCAGGGGTACTACCACGTAAGTGAATGTAATGGATTCGACTGGAATTCGAACTCGGCACTTTGATTCCTCAATATGAGCCGCTATCCATTACTCCACCTTGATTCATTATGAGAACAGTACTCTATATTCGGCCTGATATGGCTATTCTAACGGTAAAGAATAGCATGAAGAGTCAGGTACTTACTGAGGCGTCACACGGAACCGACCATTTTACCTGGATTGTATATAGAGGTTCCTCTTTCTCCATAGTATTTTGCTATAAACCATTCTTAATATAGGGTTAACGTTTATTTAGAACCTTTACCAATCGTTCCCCCAAAAAAACTTATGTCAGTCTGATTTCCAAGATTCCTTTTACCAATTTCGCCAATAGTATGACATGAACACGTAACACTTCCTATACTGCTCGGCAACATCTGGCCCGCGTCTCAGGAAAGTTTAAATTGGAACATGTCTGAACGTGATCCGGTACAAATATTTGCCTGTCTCATTACTCCAGCAACATGCTGTTGTCAATTAAATTGCCACACTTGGTACTTTTCTTATAGAAGAAAAAAAAAACAGAATGAAATATTTTCTTTAAGTTCCACTCCAAAACGTAGAATTTAACTTGGGTTTAAGATATATGGCGTCGAATTTTATTCTCGGTTCTATGACTACAATCCAGAATCGGACAATTGACGACTTATTGTCCAATTCCAATGCACTGACAAACACAGACATAATCTCTTGGTAGTGAGAGATACACTGAGTCAGGAACGTTCGGGAACGAAACTCCTCCACACGAAACGGATTAAGCCAAGCGTGGAGGCACGTCGACCAACTAAATGCCAAAAGGAATCACACATATACACCGATAAATCTGAGTGTATCAAAATGGCCGTGAAGAAAGGCGGGAACAGGCTCATTCAAACAAATGGAATCCCAAAACAAAACTGACGGATAAAAACCAACACACAGACACACTTAACTCAACAGGCACGGCAAACAGTTTCTGGATCTCATATATTATTATTATTATTATTATTATTATTATTATTATTATTATTATTATTTCTTCTTCTTCTTCTCTGTAAACATTATTTATTTATTCTTTCTTTCTTTCTTTCTTTCTTTCTTTCTTTCCATACGTGTTTATGTTATCATTATTATTAATAATATTATTATTATTCTCCATGAGCGTATTCTTTTTTCTATTCCATATGTATTTATATTATTACGATTGTTTATTAATATTATTATTATATACTATTATTATTATTATTTAGCCATTTTTTATTTATAATTATTCTTCGTAAGCATAGTTTCGTTTTTCTATTATATATATATATGACTTCTTATTATAATTATATATATATACTTATTAACATTTATTATTATTATTGTTATTATTATTATTATTTCTGTCTTCATTTGAAATCCTTCTCTATAGCTATTAGGTTTCGCAAAAATAATGTCGTTTTCTCACACATGTTACTATGTGAGTAAACGACATTATTTTAGCACCAACCTAATATATTCTTTCTTTTCTTTGTTTTATTTTTTTCTAGAACTCTTTCCTTCTTCTTCATATTTATATAAAATTAAGTTTTCATATTCTCCTTTCATTTTCTTTCTTTCAGTATTCCTTCCTTTCTTTTCAATATGTCTTCTTCTTCTTCTTCTTCTTCTTCTTCTTCTTCTTCTTCTTCTTCTTCTTCTATCTACCTATCTATTTTAAGACATTTTTATGTTTATACATCCACGGGGATCGAATGTGGCACAAGGCCTTTTTAATGTGTGTATTTCCGAGCCCGTAGGCTCAGCCAAAAATAAATAACCATCCAAACCCTCCGATGGGGGGCCAGTTCCGTCAACCTCCCCTAACGAAACCCTACCCTTCGGCGGAGCTTCGTCAGGGTTCCTCCCTGCAAGCAGAGAGTTCGACAGACACCCGACCCGGCAGCTCACAAAGCACAGATACTACACTTTGATCCTAGCCACCGGGCCGGGCGGGTATTCTTTTTATAGATGGTATTTATCAATCCACCCACGGGGATTGAATGTGGCACAAGGCCTTTTTAATGTGGGTATCTCCGAGCCCGTAGGCCCAGCCAAAAATAAATAACCATCCAAACCCGCCGAGGCGGGCCAGTTCCGTCAACCTCCCCTAACGAAACCCTACCCTTCGGCGGAGTTTCGTCCAGGTTCCTCTCTGCAAGCAGAGAGTTCGACAGACACCCGACCCGGCAGCTCACAAAGCACAGATACTACACTTTGATCCTAGCCACCGGGCCGGGCGGGTATTCTTTTTATAGATACATATATTTAGGTAAATGCTCTGTTTATAATAAACAGTATTAACAACATTTACTGGCCTGAATGTCCGAGAAATTGTCGTAGAAAATATGCGCCCTCCGACAGGAATCGAACCTGTATCCTATACGGAATCGTCATAGCCTGACGTGCTTTTACCGATTGAGCCACAGAGGAGCGTTTCGGTTAGTAAGGTCGATTTTACCGTCTTTAAACTTAAATTGTCAAAAAATTAAAAGAGCGTAAGGCTATATGAAAGTTCCGTATAGGATACATGTTCGATTCCTGTCGGAGGACGCATATTTTCTATGACATTTTCTCGGATATTCAGGCCGGCAAATGTCGTTAATACTGTTTATTATAAAACAGAGCATTTACTTAAATATTTGTATCTATAAAACAACGTATAAACATAAAAATGTCTTAAAATAGTTGTAGGACTTTGTCCATTCCATAATGTGTGACTGACTATCTATCTATCTATCTATCTGTTCAGAATCTATCTATCTATCTGTTCAGAATCTATCTATCTATCTATCTATCTATATATCTATCTCAGTCCTTTTAATATCTATCTATCTATCTATCTATCTATCTCCTTCTTTTTCGTCTCTTTGTTTTTCATTCTCTTTTCCTTCCCATCCTCTTTTCCGTGTTTCTATCTCTCTTTCCATATATATATATATATATATATATATATATATATAAACAAATTTTTGTTGGACAAAATTTTAATAATAGCATTGAATAAACCTAATTTACAAGGCATTTTAATAGCTAAAAAGCAACCGGTTCCGATTTAGACGAAACCGGTTGTTTTTACGCTATTAAAATTTACATTATAATACCTTGTAAACTACGCTTATTCATTGCTAATATATATATATATATATATATATATATATATATATATCACACAAGCGCTCCAACACTTACGTGAAAACAATACGCTTTCCGTAGCGCAATGGTTAACACGCTCCTGTTACTGATCAATTCAATAACAGAGCGTGTTCGATCTTTGCTCGATACTCATAGACAAAGAATAAAGCAAATCATTGAATATAAGCGCCCAGTGCACTGATAAGTATTTGAAAAATTCGAACTCTTACAGGCGGGAGGAGGTGGAACAGAAGCGCTGCTTCGATGTGATAAAAACAAAATGTCCAAAATATTAGAACTCATTCTCATAACCACCAAAATGCAACATCGTCATCAATATACAACACTATTACTGCTACTGTTGTAACAGTTTTTGTGATTTGAATCCGCGGATGAAGCATCTACTTTTCTCTTATTATTCTGTTTCTCGAGGTTGACATAACCGAATACCATTAAATCCAACTTTAAATCCGACTTTGTGTTTCATTCCATACGATTGGGTGCAAGGAGAAATACCGTCACACCAATGAAGTTATTTGAATTCAAAGATGAAGTCTTTTCATTATTCATTTTTGGCTAGTCTTTTCTTCATCTTATTCTTGCTTTTTATGCCAACTTTCTCGGTTAAATCCTTTCCAACCATTAAAATAAGTCATGTGAAACCAGAGAGGTGGCAATATGGCTGTAGATTTGGACAGATTCACACCACTGAAGTTATTTGAATTCATAGATGAAGTCTTTTTATTATTCATTTTTGTCTAGTCTTTTCTTCAACTTTCGAGCGGATAAATTAAGAATTGTGAAATCAAAACAAAGAAAGAATTGTCAAGAAAATCTTTAACTTTCACTCCATCTCTTGGAAACTCATTCATGTATGCCAATTCAGCCATCGAAGACGAGACGGCAATTTTAGACGGGACATAAGTCTGCAATCATCCAAACGCGCATTGGATTAGCGATAGATGCATTTCGAAAGCCTAACGAAGTCCTAAGAAACCGAACAAAATTCGTTAGAAACAAAGAAACGAAGATATGATATCCTCTCCTTATATGGCAGTGATTGTTGGCCAATCTCCCCGCAGATCAAGAGTAAGCTGGAGACAACAGAAATTGCCTTCTACCGAAGGATACTGAGAATTCCATGGACGAAGTGCGTATCCAACAAATGCCAAATGGCAACAAAAAGACCGCTTATGGACAGAATTAAACAGAGACAGAAGAATTTCTTGGATAAATTATGAGGAATATGGCTAGGAGAATATGACCATCACAAGGCATACTGCGGTCATGTGAGATAGTGGACGACAGAGAGCCATCTTCCTGGAGATCTTGTTCGAATGGATAACGAAACGAGGGCGTCGTGCGGTTTGGCAAAGGTTGAAAGATTGCCAAGATCCACAAGTGATAGAATGCTGTGTAGAGCCATGATTAAACATTCATGAAGTGACACATAGAAGAAGAAGAAGAAGAAGAAGAAGAAGAAGAAGAAGAAGAAGAAGAAGAAGAAGAAGAATGAGGAAGCGGAGGGGAAGTATGAGGAAGAGTAGAAGAAGAAGGTTGAGGCAGCGACGGGGTAGTAGTAGAAGAAGAAGAAGAAGAAGAATGGGATCAGGGGGAGGAGGTGAAGAAGAAGAAGTAGGAGGAGGAGGCGAAGTAGGAGAAACAGTAGAAGAAGACGGCGACGGATTAGAAGAAGAAGAAGAAGAAGAAGAAGAATTGTAGTGCGGTGGGGGAAGTGAAGAAGAGAAACTGCTGCAAATTCCCCCTTGCTTTCTGAGATTGAATATTTAATGAAATTAATTAATATTTAATTAGATATAACGCCACTTTATTACAATTACAATTATTTATATGGTGGGTGAGGGGGGGACAAAACTGTCATAACTTTGTTGTTATCCCAACATTTTAGTAGGTGTAGATCGGCCAAGTAACCTGCAGGAAATTCCGAACAAATCCTTTCTTATTCTACTGACCATGTTTCCGAACATCTCGCCTTGTTCTTTTTCTTAGACTTGCACGGTTAATGCTCATCCTGTTTCCACGGAATCCACACTGCCGGGACCAGGGATTGAACTCCCAATGACTATATAACCGTGGTGCTTCTTGAATTTGGTTACTTTATGGGTTACCCGAATCGTCATCCTGACGAAATCCGGAAGGCACAACCCAGAAACTCAGACGGAAATTAGTATTCATATAAGCTTCTAATAGAAATAAAATGGGGGATCTGTTTTGTATTGTTATTAACTAATAAACTGATCACCCATTAATTACCACATATTAATAATTGCAAACAAATATATTTAAAGATTCGCATGCAAAAAGATTCCAATAATGGCAAGAAAATATCATTTTTGACGGCATAATGGAAGATTCTGTCGGTCATAAAATGGAGGTTCAGTCTTATATTGTTGTTAAGTAATAGACTGATCCCCCAGAATTACTGCATAATATAACTTTAAGAATATATTTAAAGACTGGCATGGCAAAGGTGAACTTGTCATAATATAAGATTTAAATTGACATAAAGTGGGGGTTCAGTTTTGTGTTTTTATTAAGTATGAAACTGATCCCCGAATTTACTACATATTAATAATTGGAATATATTCAAAAAAACATACTTATTAAGAACTTAACAAAATATCATTTTTAGCAGCATGGATAAACTGGTATGAAGATTCTACTGTTCATAAAGTGGGGGATCAGTTTTCTATTGTTATTAAGCAATAAACTGATCCCCCATTAATTAACTCGTAATTGCAAACATAAATATTTAAAAACCAGCATATGAAATCCATTAGGGTAAAAACTAAAAATATCATTTTGCCAACATGGATAAACTGGTATTAACATTCTACTAATCACAAAGTAGGGGATCAGTTTTCTATTTTATTAAGTAATAAACTGATCCCCCATTAATTACCTCATAATTGCAAAGCAATATATTTAAAGGCCAGCATATGAAATCCATCTTATAAGGTTAAGATCTTAATGAACTATCATTTTGGACTGCATGGACAAACTCGTATTAAAATTATAATGGTCGTAAAGTGGGGTATCGGTTTTCTATTGCTATAAAGTAATGAAGTGATCCCCTATGAATTACTACATGTTAATTATTGGCAACAGATATATTTAATTACATATTGCATCGTATTGCTGTTGCTTTTTATTTAATCAGGGGTTTGCTGCTCGCCATATCCACGCTATAGGGAGAGCTGTGGTGTGATTCGGACCCCACATTTTTTTGCTGGAACTGAAAACTAAGCAAAAGACCTAATTAGTATCTTTGACATCATTCTACATGACAATACTCTTATGATGTCCGTTATTATTTTTCTGAAAAAAATAACGTCATTGTGCCAGGTGCTGTATGCTTGGAGGTGTGGTTGGTGTAATTATTCCACTTGATCCTTGATTAGTTTACACTTATGTCACTCCCTTACATTGCCTCAGATAAATAATAGCCCATTCCGTTTTGATTGCGCAGAAAGACGAATATACCGGGTGTAACTGTCCCAAAAAATTGTCCAAATCGTGGGAAAGCATGGGATAATTGTCCATCCCACAAAATGATTAATGCCTAAAAAAATGCAGTAAATAAATTGAGCTTCTTTTTCCAGCTTTTCAGATAAGACGTTTAGCCATCTTGACAACATTTGTCGTAAGAATATCTGAAAAACCCTTTGTGTTATTCAGCTAGAAAGAGAGCAGGTTAAAATCATTTTGTATCAGCCCCACTATGTCTTCCGAAATGAGCAATGGTGAGAGGAAAAAGATCATTCAGGCCTTCAGTAATAGTACCAACATTGATACTCTGGCTTCCGTCTGCAAAGTCCATTCAAGAACCATCAAGAGAACGGTGAATAAGTTTAAAACAGTGGGAAGAAAATATACAGTATAGAAGGAAAGTGGATCAGGAGGTCACAACAGGAAGAGGGATCATCAATTCAACTTAGAGCTAAAGAGATCAATTAGAAAAGATCCAACTAAATCAATAAGACATTTGGCACGTGAGAGAGGAGTTTCAGCTATGACAGTTCAAAGAGCAGAGAAAATGAAATCGTAAGTGAAACGTGTGGGATACCTTGTTACACCAGGACAGAAATTTAGAAGGTTAGAGAGATCATCATCTTTAGTATGTTGGAAAATGATCCTGGAATAATATATTTATATATATGAACTTTATTTCAATCCTTCATGAGCTTCTGATCCATAGCTATGATTAAATAATGATGAACATGTCATTTTCGTTTATGATCAATTTCATCACGATTCTTCTTGGAGAAAAATTATACATTCTTATTGCTCAGAGTCCATTCGTGTTATAAAAACCTTGAGAATTCCAGTAAGATATCTTTAATCATTTCTAGGAGACAACGGTTTAAAAGCTTAATCTAACAAATGGGTAATTTTGCTTTTACAGGATTTGGATAAATTTGCTGTTACACCCGGCATATAAGATACGTATCAATAATAAAGGCGCACTTCGACATGCTGTAATGGTTAACAAGCTTGTCTTACTAGATCAATTACGATCAATTGCGATTGAAAATACCAGATGCTGTAAGCTTGGATGTGCGGGTGGTGTAATGGATAATGGCTCGGAATTGTTAATCGGAGAGCCGAGTTCCAATTCTAGTTAGGTTCGTTATATTCAGTTACGGGCAAATAACTTTGGGAAAGGTACGAAGCTACTTCTTCTCCCCCAGCTATGGGTTAATTAGTAACTCCGCTATCATTAAACCATTATTACCTTCAAAAGAAATTCTTACCCCATAAAAATATTTTCTGGATTTAAATAACCAGAAAAGGGTTGCTAAACCGTAAAAATCGAATCAATCAATGTGAGCTAAGTTACATTTCCCGAATATAAGTACAAACGAATAGCAAATATTTACGTATTTAAAAACAAAGAACGTCTGTAGTAGGACAATAGGCTTAAAAAGATATTCATTTTATTATGAGGTTCGGATTAAAAAAAATGAAATCAAGAATCTTTAAAACGTAATATTTGGCGTAATCTCCCCTAAACACACACTTTTAACATCTCTTTACTAGCCACCCCCAGGTTTTCTTTTCTGACGTCGTACCTCGTCCAAACTTAGACATGAGATTTTGCAATATGTTCCAGGCATAGACAACTCTACAATCTATAACGATACAAGTTCTCTCTTTCACAAAATTAACTGCTTATAAATGATTTTTTTTTTTTAATATCAGGTAGTCGTTGGCTTCATTCATATTATCAAAGACAGGAGGAGGCGATGGACTTGAAGAAGGCGCCGAAAGTAATCGAAACTGATGACGACGTAAAATAAATGCGAGTTAAAAATCGAGGTTGAGAGGAGATTCACTTAGGAGAGCTGAATGAACGTGTCTTCGGAGCACCCCACCCCGTCAGTTAGCGACATACAGGAGATGGACTAGGAGAGGGCTTTTCCCGCTATGGCACCGCCTACTTGGATCGATACCAACCAATGAGTATGCAAATGAACACGTGGAGGTGGTCGGACAGGCCACGTGCTTTACAGGATGGAGGGAATCGATAAACAGCTCTATAAAGGAAGAAAGAGAAAAAGAAGGAAAGAAAGATATTTACAGAGTTAACTAGATAAAGATAGATAGAAACAGACAACATATATATTAAGATAGTTAAAAACAGACAACACATACATTAAGATAGATAGATAGATAGATAGATAGATAGATAGATAGATAGATACGAAGAGACTGAGATAGATAGATAGATAGATAGATAGATACCAACAGACTGCGATAGATACGAAGAGACTGAGATAGATAGATAGATAGATAGATAGATAGATAGATAGATAGATAGATAGATGCGTGTGTCCGCGCGTGCACTCATCTAATAGATGTTCATTTTATGTAGATGACGTGATGACGTGTAGACATTGCTTGAAATACGCAGGAATACACACTCATTTCCAGGTTCATCTCTAAATTTATGCGAACTTGGAGGAGACAAAGAAAAACATTGCTGAAGTTGCCTTCGTCCAGACATCGAGGAAAAAAAAAACTAGGCCGAAGATTAAACACTCGATTATTATTATTATTATTATTATTATTATTATTATTATTATTATTATTATTATTATTATCTCCCGAATATGGCTGTTCTCTCCGGATGCCCTGCGATTACCGATGGAGATTGAGTGACAGCAAGTCATTTCCTGCAAGTCGTGTTCTTTCAAATGAGTCCTCTGATTGGCTTTTGTGACTACTACTACTACTACTATTATTATTATTATTATTATTATTATTATTATTATTATTATTTTGACGATAAAAATATTTTCCCTTTTATCTTATTATTATTCTTGTTGTTGTTGCTGTTGTTGTTGTTGCTGTTGTTGTTGTTGTACTTGCTTTCTCTTTCTGTTTTTTCTTTAGACATGCTATTTCCACACACCACTACATGAGTTCTTCTTTCTTTCGTTTTTCTTTCTTTCTTTTTCTTTCTTTTCTTTTCTTTTCTACTTCTTTTTATTATCATTAGTAGTATTAGTAGTTGTAGTAGTAGTAGAAATAGTAAAGTCTCTGGAGTTCAAGGGACAAAAAGATTCCTCACCCTTTTTCGAAACCTTGCCAATAATCTTTCCGGTTCCATTGACGATGCCGTCTTGTAAGTGTGCTCGATTTACTCACCTACTCAGTCTTACTTTGTCTGCCACAAGGTCACAATAACAGGGAGCGACATGAACAACGAGGAACGAAGACGCCACACTAGTGAATGGTCCCCCTCCCCAGCCCACTCCAAATAATTATCGCTCTCAGGCAGGCGCCCACTTTCTCAACCCGCGCTTACTTCCTTGGCTGTGGTTGTTGTTATTGGCATTACTTCTGCTGCAACTACTGCTGATGCATATATTGCATCCGATTCATTGGTCGCGTCTTTTCTTCATGTGAATTTCCCTTGCTTTCTTTTTTTATCTAGCTTCCTCCTCTTCTTTTATTTTACTCTAATTTCTCCCTCTTCTTTGCCTCTCTCAAATTTCCTCTTCTTCTTTTCCTCCTCTTCTTTGCCTCTCTCTAATATCCTCTTCTTCTTTTCCTCCTCTTCTTTGCCTCTCTCTAATATCCTCTTCTTTTCCTCCTCTTCTTTGCCTCTCTCTAATATCCTCTTCTTCTTTTCCTCCTCTTCTTTGCCTCTCTCAAACTTCCTCTTCTTCTTTTCTTTCTCTTCTTTGCCTCTCTCAAATTTCCTCTTCTTTTTCTCCTCTTCTTTGCCTCTCTCTAATATCCATTTTTTCTCTTTCTCTACGTTCCGCCTCTTTTCCTCTCTCTACGTTACTCCTCTTCTTTTCCTCCTCTTCTTTGCCTCTTTCACATTCCCTCCTCTTCCTTTCCTCTCTTTAATATCACCCTCTTTTTTCCACTCACAAATTCCCTCTTCTATTTTTACCTCGTCTTCTTTGCCTTTCTCTAATATCCTCCTCTTCTTTACTTCTCTCTAATATTCTCTTATTTTCCTCTTTCAAATTTCCTCCTCTTCTTTTCCTCCTCTTCTTTTCCTCTCTCTATGTTCCTCCTCTTCTTTTCCTCCTCTTTTCTTCTCTCTAATTTCCTCCTCTTCTTTTCCTCTCTCTACGCTACTCCTCTTTTTCCCCCTCTTCTTTGCCCCTCTCTAATTTCTTCGTCCTCTTTTCTTCTCTCTGATTTCCTCATCTTCTTTTCCTCTCTTTAATATCCTCTTCTTTCTCTCTTCCTCTTTCTTTTCCTCTTTATTCGCATTTTGTCCCTTCCTTCGTCTCCCCATCCTCCTACGACATACTCTTCTTTCCTCCTCCTCTCTTTCTCCCATCCTCTTCCTTCTCTACGTTTTCCTCTTCTCTTTCTTCCCCTCAACCTCCTCATGCTTATTGTTCTTATTCTTTACTCCTTCTCTTCTTTTCCTTTTCTTCTCTTTTTCTGTCTCCTCCTCCTTTTTCTTCTTCTCTTATACTGATTCCTTCTTCTTCGTATGATGACGGGGTGCTGAAAAGTTCTCAGCCTGGATACAATTCCCAAAATCTAACCAAATATTGTTTCGTTTTGTTTTATTGAATGTGAAGTGCTTGGACCAATAACTTCATTATTATTATTATTATTATTATTATTATTATTATTATTCTTATTATTATTGCTGTTGTTGTTGTTGTTATTGTTACCTCCTCCTGCCTTCATTTCTTCTTCTCGTCTTCCTTCTCCATTCCCTCTTTCTTTTCCTCCTTCCATCTTTCATGTGCTGCTCGGACTACAAATAAATTTCTCATCTTTCCTTTCCATTGCCTATTATTTTCTTCTATAACTTTTACGATTAAAAAAACAAAAGACGAGAATATGTTGAATATCGATTTTCTCCACTTAGAATATTGGTGCTACATAATCTTCCTAACAACCTCATTTACATCAGCATATCTACACCTTTCAAACATAAAGAAATATTTTATTTTTGACTCTTTTATTCTGACTTTCGTTAATTTCCCGGTTTAACAGCAATATATCGTCATCCTCCTCTCATTTTCCTTCATTCCTTCCTTCACACACACACACACACACACACACATCTATATATATATGGATGTATGTATGTATTTCTTCATGCTAATTGTTGTCGTCATTAAACCTTTCAGTTAAATATCCTCTTTCCTTTCTCGTCCATCAATATCTTCCTTCCATTTTTTTCCTTCCTCTTCCCCCCTCCTTTCTTTCATCCCTTCCACTCTCCTTTCTTCATACGTTCATCCCTTCCTTCCTTCCTCTCCTTCGTTTCTTCTCTTCCTTCCTTCCTTCCTCCCTTCCTCTCCTTCGATTCCCTCCTTTCTCAGTCCCTCCTCATCCTTTCCTTCCTTTCCTTCGCTTCCTTCCTCCCATTCTCCTTTCTTCATATTTTCCTCCTTTCCTTCCTTCCTTTCCGTCGATTCCTTCCTCCCACTCTCCTTTCTTCATATGTTCCTTCCTTGCTTCCTTCCTTCATTCCTTCCTTCCTTTCCTTCGCTTTTTTCCTCCCATTGTCCTTTCCATCCTTTCTTCCCTACTTCTCTCCCACCCTTACTTCTTACCTTACTTTCTTTCTCTCTTCTCTTTCTTTTTCCCACCTCTTTACCTATTTCTTCACCCTCTTCAGGGCTCCCTCTCTCTTATAATTTCTCTTACCCTTATTTCTTTCCTTCTCTCTACATTTCGACTTGCTTTTCCCCCTCTCTATTTCTTTCTTA